>JXSR01S000771.1:0-15428 GCA_000969725.1 Ophiothrix spiculata | reverse complement strand
AAACTTGGTTTATTTATATAACAATAACGAGGTGAAATCTACCCACCGTTCTCGAGAAAATTTGAATTTTGTAAGGAGACTTAATTTTACCTAATTCCAATTAAGATTGTCACATAATAATAAATTAGTGTAAGGCAAAAAATAGGAAAAAAGTTTGTTTCCTGTCGGTGGTCAAAAAACCTAAATGCGAAATGCGGTTTTATATTTTATTTTGTTTTCTTTCTTTTTTCCTATGGTTTTCTAAGGTGCTAAGGCAAATTTTGATCGAAAATCCGCATGGGTGATGATTTTTTCAGTAACAAACCTGTCCAGTTTCAAGTTTTTGTTGAAAAGAAAACACTTCTTTAGTAAAAATTTTGCAATTTTCCCCGTTTTTTTTATCAAAATTGGCTATTTTGATTTTCGTTTTCTAAAATATCAAATAAAAAAATTAAATGCGCAGATAATGACGCCAAGACGAAATGCGCGCGGCGCACGGGAAACAAACTTGTTTTTTGTTTTTGCCTAATGCACAACTTTTAAAAGAGATTTCAAAGCTTATCAAAGAAAACATAAACAAGGCGCAGAATTTCCTTTGATGTCTATTTGTAAGTTTTTCTTTAAAAGCTTTTATGTGAAAGAAAATCTTTATAGTTGTCTCTCCTTCACATTCGTTTATTATACAACATGAGTGTAAAATTATTAGGGGCGCACCATTAGATTTCCAGGGGGAGCGGGAAGTTGGGTTCGGATTGATTTTGATTTTCGCGCCCCATTCGGGCGCGATTTTTTTCCCTGGAAATTACTGTTTTTCTGCCTATTCCATGTTCGGGGGAAAAAACTTTTGGCTGTGGACGGGGGTGGTTTTTTTTCAAAAAACTTCCTGCTCCCCCCTCCCCCCGCCACCGAAAATCTAATGGTGCGCCCCTTAATGCGTTTAAACACATATCCAAAAGAACGAAACAATATTTTCCACATGAGAAATGAGTGTCCTTTGGTCCACTTTAGATCACGTTGGTTAAATTTTGTAAAGTTTCAAATAAAAACTACTCTGTTGAAGAATTTAAACTGATACTCAAAGCAAAATATTGCTCACCTTTGAGAGCTTTCGGAATGTAACACTATTCCCTGTTCACTCAAATGGTAGACTGGTGAAATGCCGCTAGTTATTGATCAGAGACATTGGTCACGTGACGTAAGTTACGTGATTGTCTCTGACGCAATAACTACTCTGCTTCCTTTTATACGTATGTCTACAAAAGGTACGTCTTAATCACAATTTTTATGGTTGCAAATTTTCATCCCATCTTTGATGCGTCGTTCCAAATCCTTAACGATGACTGGAGTGTAATCAATTCAGAAGGTTTAATCAAATCCTAAAAAAGAATTTTAACCATGGATATAAATAGTTTATTTACACTGTTTAGTATTGTTAAATAAATTGTAATAAAATACTCATACTACTTGTTATGGTTGGGTATGTTTGACTTATAGGTCTTGCTCAGAGCTGTCCATTACCGTCTGCAATACAATCAAAAGTGTGATCGCCCAAGCAGCGCGTCGCGCGTGCTGCCACGGCTCATTGCTGGGTACGTGGGAGGGGCGATTCGTGGGAGGGGCGATCAGGGGAACGGTACTAGTTCTATGTTTGACTGCGGAGTTCAGACTAATGCCGGTGTGAAAGTAATCGTAGTCCCTCTGAAAAGGTAGTCCGCCTTCCATAGACCAAAACGGAATAAAGCGTGAAACTGATGTTGCGTGAGAGTTGTTGGCCTATACTTTTCTGTACAACCCGGACTATAAGAACGGGGGAATTACATCCCTGCTAAACCGAAATAAAGATCCGTTTTCACCAAGGCCTGATTAAAAACTATGAAAAATAAATTGTATGAAAATGAAGTGAAACTGAAGTGTAACTTCCAAATTTCAAGACCTATAAAATACAAACTACTGTAAATATGCAAAAGTCAAAGAGAATGCTATATTTCACGACATCTGAAAAGCCCATAAACAGCATAAGAGAAACATGTAAACAAATTATTTGTATTACAGGCAAAGGCAAAAACATTCATCACAGTGTACATTTACAGATGAAAAGGGTAATGTTATAACTGATCCTCAAACTATAGCTAATCATTTTAATGACCTTTGGTGAATATGGCACCCAAGCTTGCTTCAGACATTCCAAACAGTGGTAAACACTATACCTCCATGAAACAATACCTTCTAGTATGTACATGATGCTGATCATGATTATTGAATTACATATCATAAAGATAATTGACAAGCTTAAACAAAACAAAAGTGCTGGTCATGACAGTGTTAGCAACTTTATAAATAAGAAAATGTTGGCTGTTGTATTGCAAAACTGCTAACAAACATTTTAACATATCACTGTAAACTAGCATTGTTCCAGAAAAATAAATGATAGCAAAAAGTTATAGCAATCTATAAAAACTTAACATCATTGGTCCCCTGTACGAATAGACTCCTTCATGGAGTATGCATATCATGCATGTACCGTGTAAATTAATTGATTGATTGATTTTTATCAAGCTTTTTAGAAATTATTGAACGACTTGTGTTTGATAGGTCTATTGGATGGTAATTTTAAAGTTTATAATGTACTTTTAAATGTTTAAACGTAAAGGCGGTGTCACACATCACAATACGTACGAATAACGTACTAATAACGTACACTGGATTTGTCATTGAAATACATGTAATATCGATTACCAAACAAGTTCGTTATTAGTACGTTATTCGTACGGTACGGTGATGTGTGACACCGCCTTTATCATAGTAACAGAAAACTATACGTATTTTATAATGAGCGTGAAAGAAATTGTTTGCGGGGTACAACAGGGATCCATATTAGGCCCATTATTGTTCACACTTTATGTAAATGATATTACTTATGCATCAAACGTTCTTGATTTCCTATTGTTTGCTGATAATATAATTATTACTTATTCTCATAAATACAAGTATTGTGACCAATGCACTATGTGAAGTCATTAAATGGTTTAAAACAAATAAATTATCAGTAAATGGTAGCAAAACCAATTTGATGGGGTTTTTTTGTCAAATTTTAATGATGCTTATCTTGGAACAGTAAAATGTAAAACATTTTAAATCTCTATTGATAAAACTATTCAAACTTCAAAATGGGTTATAAGGACTGTGTCTCATCAAGAGAATGAATCAAAAAATGCTAGAAATTTTCGGAATAACTTAAACATTCGCTTATAAACAAAAGTACCAAGAACAAGTTATCTATTCACAATATTTAGATCCTAGTGTTTCACGATTTTTGAGCCTGTCCTCGTCCTCGTTGTTTCAGGTGCCATTCGTGTAGAGTTTTTAAGTTTGCAAGCGTAGACTACTTTACAGACCTTTTTGTTCTTTCAACCTACTCCTCCATAAGCTTGTTACACAGTTGCTGCAGCAGCTGTGTACTGTTTATTTAGGGATCTTTCTTTCTTTCTGACAACACTTTAATCAGCTATTAAACTCCGTGACGCTTTGAGCTATTATTATCAAACTTAGACACAATAACAGTATAACCAAAGAGAAATGATGTCACATGACCTTCAGAGGTCAAAAGGTCACGCAGGGGTCACAGGGGTCAAAAGTATGATTTTGCTATAAAAAGTTTCAACTCAAACAAGAAACAAGCAGTTGCGACGTGGTTTGGGCATATGAATTGTCTTTAGTCAGCGCATACAGTTTGTACCTATAACAAAGGTCATTAAGGGTCACTTCCGGGTCAAATTTGAAAATATTTGAAAAAATCATCAAAAATCAATATCTGCCAAGTACAATTATTCTACTTGCACAGATAGATTGACAAAAAGATACGAACAAACCTAGATGACCTTTGACCCCAAAGGTCAAAGTTCATAGGTCAAATGTCAATTTCTCAAAATATAAAATGCTCTGATTGACCTGAAATTTGATATGGATGTACTTTAAGACATCCTGAGCAACATAAACACATTTTAAAATCATACAAGGTTATTAAGGGGGTCACAAGGGGTCAAAGGTCAAATTCTCAAAATGCTCCGATTGGTTTGAAATTTGATATGGATGTACTTTAGAACATCCTAACCAACATAAACATATTTTAAAAATTATCCAAGGTCATTAAGGGGGTCTTAAGGGGTCAAAAGGGGTCAGAGGTCAAATTCTCAAAATGCTCCGATTGGCTGGAAATTTGATAAAGATGTACTTTAGAACATCCTAAGCAACATAAACACATTTTAAAAATTATCAGAGGTCATAATGCTCATATTTTTCTCATAACCCATGTGAAATTTCACGGCTGAGTTATGTTCCATTTTGGAGATATATATGAAAATGTGTCTAATTATGGTTACCATAATTAATTACATACAGTAATGTATAGGAAGCTCTGAAATACAAAACTACCCATAAAATCAAAACCATTTGACCGATTAAGCTGAAATTTGAAATTAAGACCTCTAGATTGGTCATCTTGAAAACTAAATTGTTAAGAATCGGACCAAGCTCCTAAGGGGGTCACAAGAGGTTAAAAGTCAAATTCTCAAAATGCTCCTTTTGGCTTGAAATTTGTTATGGATGTACTTTAGGACATCCTGAGCATATTTAAAATTTATTTGATTTCAGATCACAGCAGCTGTGTTCAGAGTTCTTTAGAGCTCTAGTTTTATTCTGTGTTGTTTTTTTGCTGTATACCTGTGTTTTTTATTTAAAATAAAATCTGAATCTGAATCTAATTAAATCAATTCGATTTCTCAACATTTAAGACACATTTTAATGTCATTTTTTATCTTAATATTTTGGTTTGATAACAGACCTAATCTATCACCCCATTTGCATAATAAAATAACGCCACAAAGACACAAAGATGGGCAAGTTATTTTACATAGAAAATCCGTGACATAACGAACATTTAGCCCTTACGTGGATAGTTCCAAACCAGAAAGTGTGATCCAGTTATCTGGTTGACAATCGGATTACACGTAACAAACATGACAAAAGATGAAACGAACTGATCACCACGCAGAAGTACTGAAAAGCGATTTTGTCACTTCGTTTTACACCTGATGACTCTTGAAAAGAACTGAGATGTGGGGTATTCCAGGCCGGTACCGGGTATTTCGGGTGTGATTCATATAGGGGGAATCTGAGCGTCATGAACAAATACAGACAATGATTTTAGACACCAAAATATTGATTGTACACTTTTTTTCAGTGTCGACTATCATGGGTATTTTCAATTTATATTATAGTATACTGCATGACTTTATTTTGATGCATGAATAAAAATCTTAATTTAGATTATACTTGCACAATAATACGTTAATCTATATCTAAAAAAGAAAAGAAGTATCACTTTTAAATAAATATATATAATATGCTCATCCGATGTGTGGAAAATCTAAAAAAAGAATATTGATGTCAATAGGGATTTTTGAATATCTTAAATGGTATAATACATTTTGCAATATATACAAACTAAACATAGCAGTGAATGCACATTGGGTTTCCAGACACGCCGTACGTGCTAAATGCCGTCTGGCGTTTGGGTCGACAAAACATGAACTTCATTCTGTCTAGCATCCAGACTGGCTTTAAGGGTTGATGGGTGGGCAATTTAATTCATCTGGCGTTCAGGTTAAGTTAAAGGGGTAACAAATGTTCTCATTTGACTATTTTATACTCCGTCTTTATAATCATCGTTTTGATATTGTTGCATTGAAACATCTTAAGGACCACAATTGAAAGCAAAAATAAAACAATCAATACTATTCCTGTGGCTATATCACTTAAGTTGTCAAGGTCCTCCACATGCCCGTTAGTGGTCAGGGGGGGTCCATATGGACCCAACCCCAAAAGAGCAATTTCGCGTAGAATTTTACTTTGAAACTCTGGTCACAGGTAAAGTACCTCAAAAGAACTAAAACAAAGAAAACATTTTGAAAATCGGACAAACCGTTTCAAAATGGCGGCCAAAACAAATTTTCCCAATGGAATTTTTCAATAAAATTTGGCCCATATTTGCAGTATGTAAGTACAAATACATTCCTGAAATAAAATTTGAAAAAAAGTTGTGTGATTACGATTTTATGGGCAAAACAAATTTGAAGAGCGCCCTCGAAAATGCTTATTTATGCTAATTAGCATGGGAAGGGGTGGGTCGATTTGAATTTTTTTGCCACCAAGTGAACGGTATGGTTAAGTTAGACAAATACATAGAAGGTCGATGAAAAATAACTTCGCGTTTTTGCGCTAACGTGCAAAAACCAAATGTTGGGTCCATATGCCCCCCCCCCCCCCCCCTTGACCACTTAAAACTAAGTAAGAGGAGCATAGTCGATCAGATAGAGAACGGTGTTTGATATACAGATGTTCTCGGTTCAATTCCCGTTTTCTTATTTCCTTTGGTAAGAAACTTTACTCTTAATGCTCTGAGGTTCGGACGTTACTTTAAGCTGTTGGTTCCCCGCTTGATGACTTCGAAATACAGATCCTAATTCCATATTGGGGAAGCAGGTGGCGCAGCGGTACTTCCCGCGCCTTGCACTAATGAGCCCACAGGACTGTCACGGGTTCGAACCCGGTCTAGGCGCTGTATGTGCAATTGGTTGCCAGTCCAAACTTGCTTTCGTAGGTTTTTCTCCGGGCGCTCCGGTTTTCCTCTTGCACATAAACTGGTAAATAAATCTGACCATCTGACAGAGGACCCTCGTGGAAAGCAGTGCTAGACACTGATGAGGCTATCCTCTATAAATATGTCATATTTATTTATTTATTTACTTAATAAAAATACATTGTACTTGCATGTTCATACAGTGTATATTTTTTAAAGTTGGAAGCGTTAGGCTATCAGAATCGTTGGTCACAATCAATTGAGTAGAAATCACAACGAATAAGAGAGGTCGTGGCTTGTATATATTCTGCTTTGTAAAACACCAAGATTATTCAATTGTTTTCGTCTCACATTACAAGCAATAATGTAATTGATTATTAAAAATATAATAATGCGCAACAGTTTATAAGAGAGACGTGGATGAAATAAGGAGCGCAGAACCATTGGATGATGGCACTGAAACATGATAGTTACAACAACGAAAAACAGATGATACATTATATTTTGCATAAGCAGTTGTTGCAAATTACTTGACACATACCCTACATCCCTCGCAAATGTCTAGTGGGGATTGTTATAGTTAGCATTTTTCAAAAGCGTACCGCGATTGTCTTTTTTTGTCGGAATAAAACTAAAATCAAATTAGGGTGTAGGACAACGTCAGACCTGATCAAAAATATATTGTTGATGCGTACTAATAGTTGTTTATAATGTACGTTTACTGAATACAAATGTATACTTTGATTAATGTTTAGAGTATATCAATTAGTTTTAGCCAAGATATTGCATATTATTGTGATTATCGTTTGATTTAAAAGCTGGAGTTACTTTGGCAAATTTTTACCTTCGAAGGAGCTATTCCCATGCATAGGGCGCTATCAAATACGGTAAGGGAGATCAGACACATTAATATACATTTATACATCCTACGATAATAAAAGTATTTATGAGACCATCTTTAAATCGCGACTGAAGCCAAATGTTGTGTAGTGATATAATCCACAGAATATTTCATGGAATGAGAGCTATACTTGCCAGCTATTTTGACTATTTTTGTAAGAAATCAGATTCAACCATGGAATTTTTTTCTTCATGGACCCTCAACCACTATGACCACGCAGTCAAACGCTCTTTCCCATGCAGAGTTTGAAATCAGTATGTCAAAAGTGAATTCTGTTTTAAAAGGTGATTATTAGCACTCTCGTTGTTTTACAAGAAAAAATCTCGTACGCGGTAGGGAAGACATTCTGTACCAAAGGATCTTCAGTCTCAATTTAAAGTCAATCGATCGCTCTCCAAACAACCGTAACTGACAGGGATTAAAAGAACCCGCAGATTCAAATGGTTTGGGCATCTGCAACGCATGGATTCAAAGAGGAAGAGGACATTTTTTGTTTGCTTTCATGTTGGGAAAACTTATTAATACAACCTTTTACAAGCCCGTCGTTTGTATATAAATAATGCCAGGTCTTAGCCATAGTTAGTCAGAAAATGATACACCTTCCATTGGTTTATAACAGTACTGGTTTATAAGAATGAAAATAAATCACCCCTTTCAGCCTATCATCCTCATTGCGTTTTACAAACTTTTTTTCTTTCTTTGTCGTACTTTGCTGTGTACACTCTTAGAACAAGGGTACCAACTAGAACCCCCTTTGTCTTGTATTCAGACCCTTTAGGTCCATATACAACCGCAGAGAGGTTCTAAAAGGAACCGTAGAATTTTACGACGGTCATTTAAAAAGTTCTACCCGTTGTATCATAACTGTTGTCATATTAATGGTAGCTACATGAAAATTGTACAAATAGTGAACAAACTATAAATAGATGTTCTAGATTTCTGTAGGTGACCTGATAAACCACAATAAGGTTCGGTACACCTGAAACGGTGCACCGGTGAAATATCTAATGACATCGTACCTGAATTCATATGTGCAGCTTATGTATGAACAACAATCTGTATGCCCAAAATGTATGTATGTTACAGAACAATTTTGATATGAAAGTGTACCTAACAGTCCAACAAGTCATATGTAAACTGAAAAAAAAACTTGTTACAGTTAGAAATTAACCCAGAATGCCAATATTTGAAAGGATGTATTGTACCCTTTCATGTTACGAATGACTTTTCCAAGTACGTTTTTATATAAAACAATGGTGAAAAGGCTTACACCACAGTAAAAAAAATAAATTTAGTTCCCTTTAAAAGTGTATCAAAAACAAAGCTTCATAATGCCATCATCATGACCATTTTACATCTTTTGGTGATTTTTATTAATATTGCTGCGGGGGAATTTCTTCCTATTACTGTTGTGCTTGTGAATGACCATTATTTTCAGTTTGGGTCATCTTTTTTCATCATCCCATGTAATTTGATGTTCATTCTTTAGTTTTATACATTTTTTACTTTATAGCAATACTCATGGCTATATTATGGCCTTTTCGATTCCCTGTACTTGAGCCACCTTTAAAAATGTTGCACATATTTTGATCGTTTCCGGTGTTCCAAACTTAACTTTGGTTTTCAGATCACCTGCAAAAATCTAGAAAAGGGTGTTTTTTTCCACTCCGTATGGGTGACATTCTTGCTATGTTTTCGTCAATTTTCAAGTAGCTACTTTTAACAGAACAAAAGTTATGGTACAACAGGTAGAAATTTTTGAATTACCCTTGTATTTGGGCTAAAAGGACACTTTTGATTATATCTTTCCGAGCATTTTTATAAGACATGAAAGGTGTAATGCAATGCAAGCCATTATTGGTCTATGAACCCCGTGAAGAACAAGTGGGGTTCTGTTAAGCACCAAAAAGGATTCTTACATCAAGAAAATGGTTCATTAAAAAACCTTTTGCATAAAAAAAACACCTCAATTGTCACTTGATGAAGAACCCTCGATGGTTCTAAGTCGAACCCATAAAAAACATTTTTAGCCCATAAAAATGTTGTATGCCCAATGAGGGCTGACATTATTTTACACCTTTCTTGACTTATAATAAATGCTCGAAAAGGCATAATAAAAATTGTCCTTTACGCCCATTTTATACAAATATTGACTGCTTTTAGGGGCATGGTTTAAATTATTTTCCCGAGGTGATCTCAAAACCATGAATAGGCCCGAAGCGAAGCTGAGGGCCTATTCATGGTTTTGAAATCACCGAGGGGAACTAATTTAAACCATACCCCGAACAAAAAGCAGTCAATATTCGTTTTATATACCGAATATATAGATTTTTGTCGTCTGATTGGTTAAAAGAACCGAAAAGGATTTACGATATATGTTTCTCCTTTCAATTATGCTGACCGCGCCGTATTGTGCGAAAAATGTATTGAGCGGGCCTAGTGAAAAATATGCCCCGAGTTAAATCCAAGCCCGCACTTTTAACTAATTAGAGGACAGGAATCTATATATGAGGTATATAAAAGGTTCTAAGGTTCCTTATAGAACCTCTCAGTGGTACTATATGGACTTTAAGGTTATGCATACAGGACAAAAAGGTTGTAATCTATATGGCACCCTTTTTCAAAGAGTGTTTGGCTGTGTATTTTGTGTTTACAAAAAACATTGCTTTCTCTCACTTTTTCATTGGATTTGTAAAAATGAAAATTTGAACAATTAACATCAACAATCCAGATGAACCGTTTCAAAGATTGCTTATTAATGTTAAGCCATTTCCTCAACATTATTCTTTCCTTTATTCATAATCAATTTCTTTTGTTTATCTGAGGAAACCGCGTGATCTTCTACAAAAGATGTTCTTTTATTCTGGTATTACATACTACTATGCAGTAAGCGACAACTCTTTGTACACAATCTTTATTCTGGCTGCGCACACGAGGCATTATACTCTATAAACCTTGAAGTATGCAACAAGAAATCAAACTCTGTTACAATATCCATAGCATATCCCTTGCATTCTTCAACATTGTGAACTGGTGGTTTTATATTGTGTAAGAGACTAGTAATAATTGGTTAGGTTTGATTAAGGCCAAATCACTGCGTATTGATATGTTTTTACATGAATTCTTCATAATTTTGGTATTATTTTGGGCTAATATTTTTGATAACACGTGGACAAACATTGCAAATAAATTCTTTAGAATATTCAGGAAGATTAGGTACATTGTTATGATTTGAAAAATATGGACTAATTTATCTCCCCGTTTGGTCATATTGGTTTTTGTGCGGTTTTTGTTGCATACTTCAAGATTTACAAAGTATAGTTTGTGTGCAACTCTGCGTATATTTTGACTGTGCGGGGATAATCTTTATTTAAGAAACCTCTTTGTTTCTTTATATGTTGATAACATTAATATCGTGCAGCATCGTATATCTTTATTTCATAGAAATATTCATGTAGGTTGGTTACCCTTAAAGCTTTCGAAAATAATACATGTATATACATTTATAGTTTTAATCAACCTAACCTGGTTAGTAGTCCAAATTACAAATACGGTTAACTCACATTATATATACCCTAGATTCACTTCGGTTGTTTAAAGTTACCATTTTTTTAATAATGCTTTTGTATTTTAATATGCATTAGCCTCAATTACAATTGATTCACTTTGTATGCAATCTGCTCCGAATCTAAATCGGTTTATGTTCATCTTGATAATAATCTGACCCATAAAGTAAAAAGGCAGTTAGTGCCAGTCTAATTGTATATAACAAACTTCCTTTTACTTTTTGACGATTGCGATTCCTGTTGAAAGATAGCAGACAATCGATGCTCTCTTTGGTTAAAGGCAGTATTTACTATATCAACCATATGTATATACAACTTTCAAGCGTGGTAGTGGATTGAAGAGAAATTTGAGGTTGAAGGGAATTATCTAATATTTTTTTATATCTGCATATACTTTATTTTTACTTTGCACTGCTTGCCTAGTTTATTTTTATCTTCACCTATTGATCTGGCACGTTTGAAACTATTTATGAAACGTCAAAGTCGAGACGGTGTAATCAGGCTACGAACTAACGCATGTTTTGTTGTGGACATTTAAATGTGTTACCCTGGAGTGATAATGTTTGGAAGTCTGATCAAATGTTACACGGTACCCAGTGCAAAGTAGAGAAAGACAGCAGATATGCCTAATGTAATACCAATGCTGTATTATGATAATTGGAATATAAATGCATCGACTATTTAGCGATGGAATTATCTCGACATACAATGTATGCATTTTGCAAGGTTTACATGTTAATATTTACGTAGAAAAACGTCACATCGACTCATCGTTCTTAACACGTACCAGCGAGTACGCATCTAAATGATGACAACAGATTGATTACAGTCAAATAAATACTTGAATTGCAAACCTACAGCTTCTGAACATGATCTAGTTATTATTAATATGAATTCGTCTGTTATTTTATGATTTTATTCAGAAAAGACACTGATGAAAAGTATATTTTACAATTGTTGCGCGAAATATGATAATCATGACCAAGTTTCATCACTGGAATTGTTTAACAGCTATTTCGCATCTTATATCATTTTCTATTCAATCAATGAAGTGACATAATTCTGATTTCCGAAGAGTGATATTGATGAAACAATGTTTAATATGGGTATTAATATTACAGTCAACGCGGTAATCATTGCAGTGACTTGAACTGGATATTTGGATAAAACTGTCTGTAATGGTGATCACTTAAAGACACCTAGTCATGATAGTAAACATCCATTGGCGGCGTTAATTACGGGTTGTCATGGTAATATAGTAATGCAATTTATAATCACAGTAACAGGTACTTTTGTAGCATGTTTCTAGCATTGATGGTTCGGAATTGCATCGAAAATAGATGAATTCTTCAAGTTGGCACACATATATCTTCCATACGTTTAAGCATTTTGCAAACTTCATATGTTCGGTTTGCCATCATACACATTTTCTTAATGCTTTATATTTGTACTGCTACATGTATGGGTTTTTTTGGCAGAAATTCGGTTGGAAACTTTCGATTGATTTTGCTGAATGCTTTTGATTCCCTTTGTTTATTGATACCAATTTGACCACTGTACATTAGCCAACATTTTTTGAGTAAGCAGATGATACTAAGTGTGAACATGACGAACGTTACCTATATAGTTACACGTATTCGTGATTACTGGATATATGTGTTTATGTGTATGTCTATTATGCACGTCAATATTGATGTGGAGAACATCTAGTGCAAAATTCTGCAGCCTTGATGAATCCTATCGTTTGTTATCATCTGGAATAATAAATGATCTGCCAGAAGAAAAGTGCATCCATTCCATAGTGACGCTATTCCATCAATGTTAAATTTCTACAATATTCAGAGTATATTTGACAGTTGTTGTTCATCGATTCATTCACATTTTGTGTCTATTTAATTATCTTATAAGTGGCATAGATACTATATTATTGAAACTTTTCATCTGTTTAACTTTATGAAAAAAATAAGAAACACTTGGAACTAGTTAGATAAATACAAAATTTTGTTGATTTCGATTCAATAACACATAAAATTTGGTTACATACTTCATCTTTCGTGCCACTCTAATTTGATAAATATGACAGCTCGCCGGAAAATATGTTGACTTTGCAAAAAAAAAAATAAGAATCACAAATTGCATAATAATGACAAATATATAAAGCAAGTGACATCATATTGTTGTTTCTTCGACTCTTCCAAAAGTTAAATTTCTCAGTATCGTAATTAACAAAACCAAACAACGGATATGGAACAAAACTATCTTAACACGATGGATATTATATAATGAATTCCCTAGGATGATCAGTAATTGGAATTAGCAGTTGTATTTTCCTTATTTTTGAGGAGGAAACTTTGTATTGGAAATACTAAGGTGCATCATTAGGTCAAGGTAAGTACTATAAGAGGGCCTACCGTATAATGTTTGAATTTGAATATGACATCACCTCCAGTGGCGTAGCCAGACATTTTCATAAAGGGGGCAAGGCGGGGCAAAGATATTTTAAAAGGCGGCAACTTCCAAAATAAGTAGACACAAAATGGTACACCCTATTTTTTTTACCATAGCTTCTTATGTAAAAAATAATGTTTCTGGTCTTTTTTTAAAGGAGTAAACTTCCTTATTTTTAGAAGCAAATTTTGCAACTTCAGCGCTAAATTGATATGAGTTATGACGTGCGCGCGAACTTTTGTGTTAGAATTACGGAAAAAGATATGAACTGATGGCACTGAAGTGAAAAATAGACCATTTGGGGCATGCTATATGCTAAAAAGGAGTGTACTATATAATTTCAATCTGACCTATACTTTTCTTGATTTTTTCAGGAGGTCAAGAAGATTTATTATTAGTCTGTATTTTTCGAATCATAACCAGTACGTAATCATGCAAAAAAAAATATTCATACATAGTGATTTGGCCTTAGTCAATCCTAATCAATAATTTCTAGTCTCTTGCACAATACAAAAACACCAGTTCACAATGTTTAAGAATACAAGGGATGTGCTATTGATCTCATAACAGAGTCTGATTGCTTGTTGCATACTTCAAAGTTTATAGAGTATAAGTTACTAGTGGTCCAAATTATGCACACAGATCACTAATGGTTTAATTATATGTAACCAGGCCCGTAGCCAGGATTTTTTCAAGGGGGGTGCGGATTTTCAAAAAGTGGATCTTTTTGAGCAAAATTTTCGTTTTGGACGACCCTAAACTCATTTTACTGGTTTTTTTAGTAGTTTTTCAAGCATTCTGTGTAGTATTTTATTAAAAAACGACCAACATTTACTTGTTTTGGTGCTTTAGGTGTTCTTTTGGTTGTTATGTATTGAATTTTTATGGACCTTCTTTGTACATTGTCAAATTTAGGGGGGTGCGACGCCCCCACCGCACCCCTCTGGCTACGGGCTTGTATGTAACGTATTCAAAAGTCCACAATTTTATAAAAAATTTGAAAAGGACGACAACACATGAAACTTTTAACTAGGCTCTATGTTGGCCACCAATACTGCCTTAAATTTTGCACTGAAAAAATGGATGATGGATGATGCAACCAAACGCATATGAGATAGGTTGACCCCGGCCTAATAATGATAATTGCCTAAGAAGAATTGTTCAATTATGTATAAGAGGAATTGGTATATCAAATATGTAGACCAATTACGAATTTGGCGACCAATACTGAATTGGACTAAAATGCTCAAAGAGGTTTGATTTTGAAGTAATGGTACATCAAACAATATTTTTAATATTCTTGCAAAATTTTGTGGCAATGTCTGTGTCCGGAATATATTTGAAGCAATGATAGTGGATAGTTACGCTGCACTTTGACTGAATCGGTTGAAGGTGTAGTGCAGCCAAAGAGAGCAACCATGTTTGACAATTTCATCATTGTATTTGAACTAATCAAATCAACATCTTTCTTGGAATTTGTTTTGAGGGAAATAAGTAAAATAGTCAAATGTACCAAAATTAAATACTTTGTTACTATAGAATAACTATAGACGAATCCAACTTCATGCATTTTGCACCTCATTGATCGGCCATTACTGGGAGGCATCCTCTCAAGACATCCTAAATTGATGCATGATTGGCGCAATTTTAAAATTGAATACATTCATGCATGTAAAAATAAATTGTGGTTTCAATGATAACACAATACAATATTGGTATTTAAAGCACACAGAAAACACCCGATATGGATTGTTAAAACACCCATCAGGAGCAGAAGCCCAACAGTTATGGCTGACTTTTTCAAAACATCACATGGCTAGTCGGTTTCATCTATACGTAATTTAATTTTCATTCGCATGTTAACAAGCTTGGTGGCAAGGAAAAAGGAATTTAATGA
>JXSR01S000769.1:109009-120091 GCA_000969725.1 Ophiothrix spiculata | reverse complement strand
ATGGAGTGAAGACGCCAGTAAGGGGTACACGCTAGTTGTATTGAAGAATTTTGCATGACTTAGGTGAAAAACAGTATAAACCAAGTCCTAAAAAAAGAAATTCCGAAAGTACTAACAATTTTAGTATATTATATACAGACAAAGGGTGTCAGAGAATGCTTATTATTAGTGGTGGGTTATACAGGGGTTAAAAAGGGTAATGTTTCAAAGCACTTTAAATAGGGTAAAAGCTCATTTTATGCAGCATTTGTTTGTTTTTTCCTTTTTCACGAAATTATACGTCTATGTAAAGACTCACTCTTACTACTTGTACAATAAATACGTAAACCGACGTTTATCTAACCTTGTGCTTATGGCCACATAAACATGTTTGCAAACTAATAGTATTTTGTTTGTATTCAAAGAGTTATTTCAGAGAAAGCCCCAACCGTCACAAATAAACAGCTTAACAATAACTTTGATTACATAGGGGCACATCGTTTGTGTTGTGTTGCGTGTGTATCATATGACAAGAACTCCTACAAGGAATTATGACACAGGTTTGGTTGCGTTGAATATCACAAGAGTGTCAAAACAGAAAACAGGGTGCTGAATACTGACCAATAATTACTTTAAAATACAACTTGTTTTTTGTATCGTATCAAAATTATTTGTTTTTGTATATATGATCAAGTTGTTTGAGTTTCTTTATCAATATGTTATGAACCATTATAGATGGTAATACTTATATGATGTTACTTAACAGAGTTTCATATAAGAGAGTTTCAGTTTAAATAGTACCTTCCGCTGCGAAATACTGAAATAAATAGAATTAAGTTGTATATGCATATATTTATTTACCTACGTGGTGTACGAAATCACCCAAAACCTATCATAATAAGGTGTCAGGTCACTATAATCGATATGATAAGATTATTTGAATATGTTACATACTTTTACAATAGTACTAACAATGAGGGCCTGGTTTTTAAAAAACATAATAAAATAAAATAAATAAATGCCTCGTATGCAACGAAAAACACGAAGAAAAAAGGTACAATACGAGACTAACAATTAAATATCCCTCAAAAGTATCACATATGTACAGGTACACATTAATCACGGAATCAATAACCCGAAAACTTGTCAGTAGAATACAAATACTTTATATCACATTCCCAGGGAACATCTGAGACCGTCCATCCAATAAAAACCCAAACTAGCCGTACATGCAGCCTTTTCTCATTTATAAGACCATAAATAACGATTAGAATGACACCTCAACGAACTTCACTCGATTTCAAGAAGTCAAGTTATGGTCCGTCAAAGGTTGGGGTTTTGAAGTCAGGACAGGGATTGTGAATCTGTCAAAAATAAATTTCGGCGATTACGACCTTGACTTGTATTTTCACTAGTTTGTTAGATCATTTTTAATTATACCCGTATTGCACATGCTTTAGATTCGTAGTAAAGGACAAAAACAAAATAAAAACAGTGCCACCCCATGTCTATCAGACTAAGACTCATTAATAGAACCCAACATAACATACAATTGAACATCTTAACAAACATTGCCTTTGAACATAATCAAATTTTCTTTATGAATGTTGTCAAGGATAAAAAACATAACTGATTTAGCATCTGCTGTGTAACTAAAGCAATTTTTTATTAACCCAAGTCAATTGCTATGATCTTCAGGAACATTAAAAGCGAGAAGGTTATAAATATTCTATATAAATGGTTTAAGAGTACATAGGGTTTGTTAAAAGTAAGGCCCATCAATTATTATATACGGTATACTAAAGCCATGATTGATCAGGTCGTGATCATGTCGCAAATACAGTAATTTATGTTGTTCCAAAACCTCCTTTTAGTGGATTACTGCTACATCCCTTTCAATTCCGTAAATATTTCATAATGGCAATAACAGATGGAAGATACACTATATCTGAGATGTATGGTTAATATCATAGGTATAACTAAAACATCCTAGGTCATATCAGACTTGATCTAATGATATATCATCAATTTTCGTTTTGGTACAATGTAATCGTTATCAAAGCTCTTACATGAAATGTATTTTAGAGTTACATGGTCAAATAAATGTCTCTTTGACATGTTATACTTTTGACATACCTCTTTTGTTACAAGCTTAAACCTGCAGCAATTTAGATTTTCTTACAAGCTTAAGCATCCAACAGTTTTTTGGAAATTGAAGGTTATGTTTTGATGACATGATGAAAAGTATATTATCCAAAGGTAATAACACTAAAACCGAGAACTTATAGTGATTTAATTGCTTTATAAATTTATACATTCACTGGGGTGATCATTCACGATGTTTGCCTTTTACCGGCATGTCTTTACGAAGGAACGATGGAGTGAAGACGCCAGTAAGGGGTACACGCTAGTTGTATTGAAGAATTTTGCATGACTTAGGTGAAAAACAGTATAAACCAAGTCCTAAAAAAAGAAATTCCGAAAGTACTAACAATTTTAGTATATTATATACAGACAAAGGGTGTCAGAGAATGCTTATTATTAGTGGTGGGTTATACAGGGGTTAAAAAGGGTAATGTTTCAAAGCACTTTAAATAGGGTAAAAGCTCATTTTATGCAGCATTTGTTTGTTTTTTCCTTTTTCACGAAATTATACGTCTATGTAAAGACTCACTCTTACTACTTGTACAATAAATACGTAAACCGACGTTTATCTAACCTTGTGCTTATGGCCACATAAACATGTTTGCAAACTAATAGTATTTTGTTTGTATTCAAAGAGTTATTTCAGAGAAAGCCCCAACCGTCACAAATAAACAGCTTAACAATAACTTTGATTACATAGGGGCACATCGTTTGTGTTGTGTTGCGTGTGTATCATATGACAAGAACTCCTACAAGGAATTATGACACAGGTTTGGTTGCGTTGAATATCACAAGAGTGTCAAAACAGAAAACAGGGTGCTGAATACTGACCAATAATTACTTTAAAATACAACTTGTTTTTTGTATCGTATCAAAATTATTTGTTTTTGTATATATGATCAAGTTGTTTGAGTTTCTTTATCAATATGTTATGAACCATTATAGATGGTAATACTTATATGATGTTACTTAACAGAGTTTCATATAAGAGAGTTTCAGTTTAAATAGTACCTTCCGCTGCGAAATACTGAAATAAATAGAATTAAGTTGTATGAATGCATATATCTATTTACCCAAAACCTATCATAATAAGGTGTCAGTCAGGTCACTATAATAGGTCATATTTTTTGAGGTCGGGCCCATTTGCGTTACAACTCACTCACTTCATCCATACTTAACTCCCTCCTGGTAATGGTTGATTAGAGATAATAAACACATTTATTTTGCTATTATTTTTAATTGATTTTATAGACTAATACATTATCTTCAAAATCATACCAAAATTATAACATTTCATACAATTTTTGAAAAGTTATGGTAAGATTTGATGCACAATGTACATATTTCATCCACACCAACCGCATTTATGCCCGTTTTGATTTCTGGCTAAATTAGCTTATTGACTTTAACTTGTTATTAGCGTTAATGATCAACTTTATTCGGGTTAATTCCAACTTGATTTTGATAAACAATAACCAGCATTTGAAATCAAATCAGATATATGACACTTCAATGGATTTTTAAGAAGATATGACACAAGAAATGATGCACAATTTTCATGATGCCTCATCCACACCCGCCTCATCCACACCCGCCTCCACCCTGGCTAATTAGCTTTAACAGGTTATTAAGCCTACTTAATCACTTCATTTTGGGTTCTATTCTTAATTTCTTGAAAGTCTTGAATGAATTGTCTTTAAAATGATACCAAAATTAAAACATTTCATGGGATTTCTTAAAAGATATGACAACATTTATGCATAAATCATTCTCAATGTAACAAATCCACCTTTTATGGGTGCCCACATTAAAAAGGATGACCAATAGATATGATAAGATTATTTGAATAATCAACTTTATTTGTCACCATGAAATCGGAATCCTATCTTTGGTGTCTGTTTTTTTTTTCTGATGAGAGCCAAGATGACACACTGTCAATATTTTCGACAGGTGGTCTCATGGCATTCGTATCCCGAACGTTTTAACTGAAATATTCTTCTGGGCGTAAAAGCAAGATTTCACAAATTTACGAAAATAGAGAAAGTGTCAGATTTCACATTACATTACACCACCTGTCAGTTTCTTCAGTACTCTATTTTTCTATTAAAATTTATAACACCCAGTGCTCTATTCATTTACCAATATACTGTAACAATATGCGTAGTGTTGAATATGTAGCTTGATTTTTTCCTTCATTTGGGGTTAATGTTTGTCGTATCGGAACAGCTGATCTTAAGGAATTTTACAAACCTGAACAGATCATTTTATTATTATATTCTTATTAAGAATATTGGCAGTTCCAATCATCATGTCGACAATATTAAAGATATTGTTTGACAGCAATATTTACGAAAAAGAGAAGAAAACAACACAACTCGACGGAATGAAATACATCAATTAAGAATCCAAGTTAGAAAAAAGAAAGAACAATAGCAGCTAACAATTACTTAATCTATGTAGACTAAGAAAATGGCTCATTCCTACTTATTTGTTTTGCATAATGAAAAATGTACTTGCACAAATTAATACACACTGCTTCAATATAGGTTAAAACTTGTCATCAACACTTACTTTTATGATGTATATTTCATTGATACCCATCACCGTCCTCAGCGGTCTATATAATTCCGAGTTCCAACTGATCCTCCTCTGAATCTTGCCGTAGATGGCGTCTTAGATGACGATATTTCCAGAAGAGAATCATAAATAGATGTTAGAATCACAATAAACTGCTCGTTTATTATTTCAACATTCATCCTTCTTTTAATTGTTATTCGTATCCCATTAAGAGAATTAATTGAAATTATTATTTTAACATTTTAACCTTAAAATTCGGAAACACATTGATATACACGTAATAACGTAAAAATGAATAGGATTTAATTTTCATATGGAAGGCCCTGCTGAAATCAACTCTGAAAGATGGTTTTACTAAATTAATAACCGAGGTAGATATTAAAATAAGTAAAGATCAGTTGTGCAAAGATATAAAACCCGGTATACGTTGATATGAAATGAAAAAGCACTTCACTTCAAAAGCAGCATTCTTGTAAATCTGTGTCAAAGCCACTGTTTAAAGTCAGCTACAAAAATAAAATAAAATTGTTTTGTTTCTATGTTCGGGAATGGAATGTATGAACCTCTTTGAGGAACTCTTGATGAACACTTTCAACCTGTTTTTTTTTTAAATGGGCATAAAAAGCACCGTAGGCAAGAAGTGGCTGACAAACCATTCTGTTGTGAATTTCAAATGTAACTTCAGAATTCTTGCAGTTGCACACATGATTCCCATGGGCGATTTTTTGTATAAATAGGGCATACTTTTTTTTATTTATTGGTAAGGCTAGGCTCCTTACAAAAATGTCTATAGATTGAAACTTTATAAAAATAATTGAGTTGGGATTATAATTCCTGTTGTCCTTCAACACACTGTATTCAATTAGAATGCGTTTATGTAGCATAAATAAATTTAGCAAATATAATGCATAGTATTTACTTTTAAATAAAAATATGCTCTTAAATCGGTACTTGTTAGGTATATTGGTTTGCTAGCTAGGAAATTATATATCGAATTCTCAGGTTTTTGCTTAGGTTTTTATTTATGCCCTAGCTTTGTAAAGCAGACACCAATACTTAATTGAATTCGTATATCAAATTACATACTTACGCTTGCTAGTCTAGGTTAGCTTCATAATATACAACAATCGTCTTGCATGTATATGCATATTATTTGCACCACATATGCATAGTCTAAAAAATCTTGAACGACCTACAATTTCAATTTGTATTTGTTGCCACTCGCTGTATTTTGTAGCTCTTTTCTTAGATAATTAAAACCAATTTATATGAAGATGTTTTGTTACGTAACTTGGGTCCCCATTTTGTCGTTAAACTGACACCCAATGACCTAATATTTTAACGCACTTTACATATTGTTCTTTTTTCCCGATGTCCTACACGTACGTTATGGTCCCTTTCTTCTATTATATATTGCATGTCTACTATTGATGCAATTGAGAAAGAGGTTTAAATCACTCATGAAGAAAACTGTATATTCATTTCAGTGTCAGTATTTCGGCTAGGAGGCAGGAATTTCAGTGCACACTGTTTATTCAAGAATCCATCTTTAACCCCAGATAATTACTGTATTGATCTTCACACTAAATAACCACTCCTTTTTAAAGGAATCATAGACTAATAACCCTCAATTTACATGGCTCACGCACTTCATTCCTGAATTCGAGTGCCCCCTTGTGCTTAAATATTATCATTTTCATATGCATGAACACATTCATCAAATTACTTGTTAAATTTAGTCTTAAGATCTGACAATAAATAAGTATACCACTTAGGAAATTATAGGGAAATGCAAGAGGCGTGATTAATAACCACATTAATGTAAGGTATTCCGTGTTAAAACCATTTACTCCTACGATTTTCCTTACTATATGTAAAAAAACTTTTATTTTTATTTTTCATGTATGTGATACATTTTTATGGTAGGATAACAGCCATAAAATGAGTTTAAGTGAGGTAGTTCGTGCTTAACTAGTGTCTGTTTATCTGAAATTTCAAGGACGGACTGACGAGACGTACAGTGTACACATTTTGAGAAATGTTTACGATCCAATTTTACAGACTGAAAAAAGGTTTTAGCTGAATAGGGTGCTTAATGTGTGTATATACATGTATTAGTGTGACGCATTTTATTTTTTTATTTGTACTATACGCCACCTGAACAATGCAACTTCAAAACAAGGAATTCGCTAGATGTATTTCAATTTAACAGTTTATGTATTTTCATATAAAACCTACATGTTACTATTAGAATACATATGGTTAAGCTTTTTGCATATAAAACATACATGTTACTATTAGAATACATATACTAAATGTCACTTTATATCAAGCATCACATAACGCACGGTACCAATTGACTTTTGACATGTCTGTCATGGCCAAGTGCAACATTAAACCCACTCGATATGACTATCTCCACTTACAATGGCTCCAAGCTACATTGCTTTGGCCACATCAATGTAATCGGATGTTCAACATAGGAACGACGGTCATTTCAATTACTTCAGTGAGGGCCAATTCCATTTTAAGGTTGACAGTTTGACTCTAACATGATTTAGCTTACTTAAAATGTACAATTTTCTGTCATCAAAAAACGCACTAGTTAAAGTAAATGGTACTGAGATATAAGTATTAAGCATGTCCTATTACAGATTGGGACATTTAGGTGTAGCAAGAAGCCTTTTTACCGATGACTTAATAATTATTCAGTTTCAATATTTTGGTAACCTAAATCCAAAACCTTAATCCAAATCCTAATGCCCTCCAATGCTAACCTTAATTCCAACCCAAACCCTAAAAATAACGTTGATACTATCTAACATTATAACCTAATCCTAACTTCATTTTACGGTAAAAGGTGAATCTCCTGGAATTTGATAATTTTGATCGTTACGAAAAATATACATCATTTTTGACTTTTGTGCTACAATAAGATCAAATTCTGATATTCAATACAGAGATAGATAATTGCATACATGCTATTGTTATGAACGTCAGCTTTTACTGGGTTTCGAACAATATAATGAATGCATTCTGTCACTTCCTTTAGAAAAACACCTGCACAATGCATTGTTGTCTATTTGACTACTTGCGTACTGTGTTCCTGTTGTAGAAGATCTATACTTTGAAGTTTTACGTAAGCAATCAAACTCTGTTACGAGATCCATAGCATATCCCTTGTATTCTACAACACTGAGAGCAAGTGTTCTAGTGTTGTGTAAATAAATAGCAAGGATTGATTAAGACCAAATTACTGCGTATTGATATAGTTTGTTCATTATCTTTCATTTTGTAGTATGTAACCGCTAGACATGATAATATAAAGGCACAACTAGAGAACTACCTTGTTATCTCTCCAGTCATATTTGATAATATCTGTCTTAATAATTGTTTATACCTTGATTTCATAATAATTGATGTTACCTGATTTGATAAAAAAAATCTGTTTGCTGTAAGTTTTGGTTATATTTTATGTAGAACCCTTGAACAGAAATAGCAATAACAACAACAACAATAATAATAGCAACAACAACAACAGCAACAACAACAACTATAACAACAATAACACAACAACAATAACGAACAATAACCCTTTCTTCATCTATTAAAACGTTAAACATACAGTATTAGAATCTCTTACAGAACCAAACATAACATATTGAACGGCTTAACAAACATTGCCTCATTTGAACATTATTCATATTTTCTCCAAGAGTGCTGTCAAGGATGGAACATACATAAATGAGTTAACATCTGCTGTGGTAACTAAAGCAATTCAGTACTGTGCAAATCCTAATCCAAGTCTATATATAATATTTAGGAACATTAAAAGCAATACGATGATTAACGAAAAGTTAAGTGGGATAGTGCATAAGGCCCATCAAGTATGATATTGGCGGATTTTGCTCATGCCATGGTTGATAAGGTCGTGATCATGTCACAAATACAGTAATCATGTTGAAACCTCTTTCAGTGGATTACTGCTGTATCCCATACAAAACTATTTACAGATTATGACATTAACAGATGTTAGATACAATATTAGGTATCCGGGAAGCATGGCATAAATATCACGGGTATAGCTAAAAATTCTAATCCAATTCTAATCCATGGCAGGCTCGGCCTCCTAATGTATGATTGCTTTTCATTTCCCAGGCATGCCGGGCATATGAATGGTGTTTCAGGGTTATATGGCACAAATGTCCATAAAAACAAGCTGAAACAATTTTTTGTTCTAATTAATGATCTGGTTGAATAGTGGCATTTGAAAGATCATCATAGAGCCTTGATATAAAACATCCACACCATGCAATACGTATACGTTAAGAATGTTGTTTTGGTCTCATTTCTCAAACAAAACACAGAACGAAATGTGAGATATATTTGAAAGAATAAAATCGTTAAACCATTTTTTTCTGCACTAGATGAAGATCTGAATTCATGAATATTTTGCCTATCTATTGTATCCCTAAAGAACAGATAGATGTATGATTAATAAGCTGTCAATCTCTTAATAGATTTGACAGGTTGCTGTTCCGTCGTCTGTTATATGACATTGTGGCATTATCTATTCATACGACCATCATGTAATGCTCTGAAATTACACATTGAGCTGTTTATGGTATGGTATGGCTTGTTGAAAAGCACGATCTTCCAAAATATCCAAAGAATCAAAGAGTACTCACCTGCACATGTGAAGGTGCACCCTATACATTAATTCTCCATTTTGTTGTATATCTTTTTTTTTTAAATATATATTTTCTTATTTAACAAATACAACAATTTGCTCTATTTGTAACAAAACCTTCCAAAATATTCAAAGAGTCAAAGAGTTCTTCACCTGCACGTGCTTAGGTGACCAATACATTAAATTTTTATTTTGTTGTATATCGGACGAAAGATTTGATTTATTTGAAACAAATAAAACAATCACCCTATTTGTATTTTGCTTTTGCATGGTTTTGTATTTTATACGATGTAATGTAATGTGCTCTAAAATTCGCTATCCCTGTCGGAATTAAATTGATCGATTTTGAATGTTTTAATGCCATAAAAATGAATAAATTTTCTTATTTTACCAAAGTTTCGACAACAGCACCTGACAGATTAAGGTATTATAATTCATCGTAAGGTGTTTTTTTTTCAAATGCTCTATTGCTTATACTTTGGCTTTATTAAACAAACCTCTGCACATCTAGTACATGTATGCAATACCAGGCGTTTATGTGATCGTAGACTTTGTACCCACAGGTAAAATGTTAACTGTGTTAATGGTGTTTATTGACATACCGTTTCCGAATCGACTTCAAGATTTTTTTAAATATGAGGTAAAACTTCACTTCAATTAAAATTTGTAGTTCTCCCCAGGGATTCACACCACATAATGGCCACTCAAAGACTTCTGCCTCTAACTATAGACAGCTCGAGCAAATGACTCGACCTAACAGGCAACATGTTATTTTGACACCACTTACAATGCGGTGATTTAGGTGATATCATATGAAAAGCATCTACAATGTATTATCCTGATTATATTTGTTATGCTGTAATATAATATGTAACATTTTGAAATTATACCAGTAAGGCATTTATATTTTATCTGTACATGCTAAAGTAATCAAAGTGGTTTGATCACAGATTTTTAAACTGAAAATCTGTGGTTTGATGTACAGCTAAATGGTATCTTTAGCTTTTCGACAGACATGCGACATTATAGTGTCAAATTTCTCTCATAACAATTCATATATTTCAAAACTTAAACAAATTCTACATGCAACATTTAGTCAAAATTAAACAAAGAGTGATCTAACCACAGCTGACTTAAATAAAGTAACACAACTAATATGCCCCATTTTCTGCCCCTTTTCAGGAATGGTTTCCTTTTCCCTTTTACTTCTGATTTGTATGACGGGGCAGGGGGAAGCTGCAGTCACGAACCGCTGGTTACGTTACCGAAAGATCTTATTTATAAAACAAATAAACTTGAATGTAGGACATTTAAGGTTTTGTTTTGATGAAATGTATACCCAATGATAATATCTGTAAAAGATGAAACTCAAGCCTTCATGTGATATAATTACATTATAAATACAGTTATTAGCGTGGGCATTAAAGACGATTGCCAATCACCGTCGTTAGAAAGCAGAGAGGAAGTTAATATGTCAGGATGGGGCGATCACACTTAGATACATTGAACACATAAAACAATAACAAGCAAAAATCAACACAAAGAATAAAAATTTGTCTGTGTAGTTAAATCTGACCCTTTTATTATTTATTAAATGCAAGTGAAAACACCAAACCAGTATTTTTTCATGAAATGTGTACCAAAATGATTTCAAAAAATTGTGTATGATACGTGTATTTAGGAAAGAATAT
>JXSR01S000768.1:57862-76050 GCA_000969725.1 Ophiothrix spiculata | reverse complement strand
TTTTAACTACAACACAAAGGAAATAAAATATCAAAAATAATGTATGATTATGATTTTAGGGACAAACCCTTTACACACTTAATTACTTTATTTGCTCTATTACTACCTACTTTCTCTATATGCAGAATAGTTTGACATGTAAGGTTAAGCAAAATGTTCACCTTTTGCCCGTAATTGTGTAAAACTTACAAACATAAAAAACACATTGTTTGTAAATACTCCAATTCCTTGCTTTCAATGCACGGACATACCATTTACAGATAATAAATAAACCATATGTTTACAATTTTACAGTTCTCAACTAGTAATAAAAACCAAATCATTTATTGCATAGCATTTAAAACCCATGTCAACCATATCTTACCATGATGAGTATCAAATATAACTAGATTTTATTTATTGTTCTTCTAAAAAAAACACACACAATCCAGCGCATAAATATCATAAAACTTCCTTGTACATCCAACACTTCTCTAAAAATGGAGCAGATACACATTATACACAGCTTAGCGATTCCATTTCATAATAAAAAGCATTCAAGGTAGCTTTGTCGTCGCATCCATCAAGATACTTAAATTCAAGATAAATGAGAAGAAACTGATTTGGTTCCCAAATTGGATGTGTATCTGGGGAAGTATAACCCTTGATCGAAAGTAAAAGGAGTAAAAATCAGCAAGGATGATAAGTCTTTATATTCGAGATGATGATGATACATTATTACATTTTCGAACACGAGGGCAACGACTCCCGTTAGATTTCTAACAAGATTTGTCACCCATGAACCACAGATTATTTTAATGTCATGTTTAATGTGCACGTGTGAAATATAATGTGGTTATCGTAACGCTATCAGCAAAAATATGATTGAAATCAATTACATTTATTCATTTCTTATGTGCACAAATAGTTTTTTAAGATTGTTTCATAATTTCTTATACCTTGAAGTTGAATATGACAATAAGTAATTTGATTAAAATTTAATGCCTGCTTTTTAAAAATAAATCTGCAAAGGTAAATTTATGAAATAAATTATTCCTTTTACTGTTGCGAGTCACTTTTGTCATGCTTCATTTTTTTATTTTCATTTCTTGAGGCATCCCATTTATTGAATTAAACATATTTTTCACATATTTTAGTCATATATATCATAAAATAGAAATGTCAACATCTTTATTTGAAATTTTCAGTAGTGTAAGGGAGAAAAAAATTTGTAGATAGAAACGCCTTTGATGAAAATCACTGAATGTATTACAATCTAAAAATATTAATTGTTTTTGATAGAACTCCCACCAAATTAGAACAAAAAATGTTAGGGATGAAAAGATATTCTTTTAAATTTAAAACGATATCTGATGATACAGCTTAACATACTACAGATAAGCAAGAAACTAAATTGACATGCAACAGTATAAACTCGAAGCTAACCTTTACTAAACAACAATGCAAATTGTAAAATGGCGGCCAACACCCTAGGAGAATTAAGCTGATTTGAATGAATTTCCTTTAGATCTTCAGTGTGTGAATTTAAGCAATGGTGCTACTACACAAGATGAAGTTTGTAAGACACCGGTCAATGACATATGCTATAAGAAAGGGATGGAAAGGAACTGTTGTCTGCCATTACATTTCTTGTGGATTTTCCTGGCTTTTTATCCCCAAGTGTGGAGCAAAACACTTATTGTCGGCCAATACAGAAAACCTGGAACTCAATATTTTTAGTTGGATAAAAGCAAAGATTTGTCATATAAAATTGCTCTTAGGCTGCATATGGTTAAAGAAACACCAACATGAACCAATATATTGTAAAATGTTTTGTTGAATGGACTGCATTGTTAATACAGAATGTTTTTCGTATTTACCATTTCTATCATAACTGTGTAATGTAAATGTTCTTTACAAAAATAATGACATGGTAATGCTCATTATATACAAAGCCAATTGTTTATGCAACATGTGACTTCAAGTTTATTTTCATTTGTAAATGATAAAAAATTGCTATTGCCATTTTGATGTGAAAGTAATTTTTTTTAAAGTAATGATAAATATAAGATTTCACAATAATAATGATTTCAAGTTTCCATGTTCTTAATGTTAAGTAATTAATGTATGAAAAACATTTGCAACATAGAACTTGATAAAAAATGCCCACTTCACCCAAACTGTTTGTATTTCTCAAACGTTCCACAGCTTCATTTCCACAAATAATGTTCAATTAAACAAATTACAGGATAGAACTTCATACTAATTCTCATTAAAACAAGTTAAGCATTTTTCATATGTATACACAGTGCTATTCTCCTCTAAGAAAAGCTGTACATCCTAGTGCCCATTTCAAAAACCTCCTTTAACATGTCAATAAAGCCAACATTCACTCCCCTCAGGATGTTCCACATGTGTGTTATTCTAACACTCCTTCACAGCAACACACCAAGGGCACTTGGATTACAAAATACCTACTGCAGATGTCCAATATCACTATGCCATGATGGCTTATGTAATGTCTTCCCTGATACAAATTCTTTACTTGGTAAATTTAATATAAAGTTTTTAGACAATTGTATGTCCATGTAGATACCCCTTGCTGACACAAAACCTTCATTGGTCATTTTCTCCTGTTAACTCATTGTAATTTTCAAAATGTCATGATCTTCTAATTCTACTTTTTCAAAATTTTCATTAACAAGTAGTGGCAATACAATCTAAAACCTTTTTGGTATAATCTAAATAGACTGATCTTCACTTTAATACATTTGATTATGAGTCTGTACTGTATGTCTTTCTCAACACTAAGCCATGTGTTACATATTTGATTAAAACAAAGTATACATTTGCCATCCCTATCCTCACCCCTACAGACAATTAATTTTCCTGGCTTATGAGGGGCCAAAGCTAATAATTTGTCACAGGCTTGACAACAGTTTTCTCTAATGCAAAAGCGTAATTCAAAAAGAGGAACTGGCAAACATTTTGTCACAAGGCTGCTTAAAGGAACAACATTTTGACTCTAGAGAAAATTGTCCACAAAAATGACAAATGAAAGTGTACAATATGACCAGATTAAGTATTATATTCTGCTATGTGTATACAACTTCCATATCTAAGCAAACCCCAGCCTATCTAGGCACTCGCTTGCACGGTCCATCTAGATGGACTAAAAAAAGCCTTTCAAGAATTAGACAAAAGAGCCAGAAATAATATTGTTACCTCATAAACAATAAACAAATCAGATAGTTTGAAATACCCATTTCAATTGTGATAATGGTCTCCATTGTTGAGTATGATGTTATCTCATAAATAAATCAAATAGTGTCAAATATCCACTTGAATTGTTTGCGATATCATCATATGTCTCATCACACATCATAAATGTAACTTGCTAGCTGTCACCTTGACACATCTGGTAGACTTTCTAGTCCGGTATATCTCCTGTTTGCTCCAAGCTCATCTGCCATATGTTGAGCCACATACAGTAGACATATTATCACTAAGATCAGAGTAGTTCACCAGGGCCATCAAGATACAGGGCCACACTGCAGATAGATTGTAGGAGTTGCATAAATGCTCTGATATGAAATTTGCATTTCCAATTTTTACGTTTGTTAAACACACACATATATCATAAAGTACATAACAAATCAAAATCATACAAGTTTGAGTACTTGTATAGAATGATGAGCAAGTCAAATAAAAACTGTTTAGAATAGAAAGGGAAAAAATCAGAAGCAAAACACCTAAAGGTAACAAACTAAACTAAATTAAACTAAACTGTAAAGAAATATATTGACACAAATTTAGGCTATATTCTAAACAGCTAAAAAATTAGGCATGATGAACTTCATGAGACTTGCAAAGACAACACTTTGGCATTAAAGAACCATGTATTTTTCTGTATGTAAAAAGAACTCTCATGTAATCTAAATATGATAGAAATCTGTCTACATCAAATTGATATTATATATCTATCACATTTCTTTGAATTTCCTTATTTAGTTGCAACTTTGAAGAATATTTTGTCAGCTTCAAAAACAAACACGCAACCTTGGCAAACCTATACACTTAAAAAGTCTATCCAATGTTATAGCTTTTCCAATATTGGGTTTACTCACTGAGATACAATCCCACATTTGTAACTTTGAAGAATATTTTGTCAGCTTCAACCAACAAACACGCAACCTTGAAGAACCTTTCACTAAACAAGTCTTTGCCTTCAGCTTCCCAGTAATGGGTTTATTTACTCTGATGGGTTTTTTTACTCTGATGGAATATTTATTTTCATTACTACTCCTGCATGTACATAGCTAAAGAGTATTTGAAAAAGATATTTTCTGATAATCATGTAATTTGTGGAGATGAACGAATATATTGAATATAAACCAACCCAAATACATATCTACGTTGAACTCAGGGGAAATATGTGACCCATCATATCCTTAATATCCGAATGGTATATTAGGCGCTATGGGACATTGAAAGTTGACACAGTTAAAAATCGTGTTAGAGGTCAAATTTCAAATTCTAGCACATACGCTCCCTTTGACATGTATAGAAAGATGTCAATCAGGTTCATACATCCAAAAAAATAAAAAAGAGTATAAAATTCAAGATAAAAATCCCTTTCCATTAAGTTTTAAGTATCACACAAACTTAAAACACAATTTTCTCAAAACTACAATCTTCTGCAAAACTCGTCAGGACACTTATGCTATGCACACAATGACAAATAAAAAGTTGGCCATTTATGTAAAATTGCTTGTGCGATATTATAGAAAACTCATGTTGTTACCGTTTACAAAACTTTTTCAATCCCCCTCCTCCCGCCCCTCCTGAATCAATGTTGTGCACACATATGTCTAAAATACTCAACATTGTTTAAGGGGAGCGGGGAGAGTGTCCCAACAGTTTTGCAGAAGATTGTATCTTTTCAGAACCAGCAATTGGACGTAATCAGATTTGACTGTAACATTGCAACCAAACATCTGATAATCTAAAGTAAGATGTCATTTTTAAGCTTTAAGTCTCAGCTTTAAAATGAGACCAAAATATTGATTTTGATTATGGGACCATAGGGGTATCTTTAGATATGACCCGACACATATTTTGATGTGTCAGGTCATATCTAAAGATACCCCTATGGGACCATCAATGACCATATCTTTAGATATGACCTGACACATACATTTAAAATATTTCGTCTGTATTCTGTTTTTCAAGCGCTATCCTACACATCAATATTTTTGTGAATATAAATTTCAATAAATTCTCTAAACTGGACAGTGGGATATGATCTTAAGTTTTTACAACACAATAACAAAAAATATTTCTTTCAAAATTATTATAGTTATATAATTGTTTGCGAAAAGGTACCCCCCTAAATTGTTCATGTAGTAAATCATCGAAATTTTGCTAAAATTCATGACATTATTGTTAACCTGAAAAACTTGAAAATGATAAAGGAAGTATGGTGAAAATTTCAATTCAATTTCATGACGTTTATATGAAACTGGCAGGTTTTGATGAATGAAGCCAGGCAAGAATGTAATTAAAGAAAATACTTCACTTATCAAATCATTGGAGTTTGAAAAGCTCATTAAAGCATGGTATAGTTTGAACTAATATTGACATAAAATTGACACAATTTTAATATGTGATACGTTGTTTGTTGATAAAATTAATGGAGTGATGTCAGACATTGTAATAAGATACAGCCCTACCCAGAAAATTATTATCATAAAAAGCAGGAAGCTCATTTCTTTGAAGAGAATAAATTCATCTCTATTTTGCAGTTCTTCATAATACTAATGTGGCATATCATCTATCAAAATATCAAAGATGTCTGCACTTCAATTTAAACATACCTATGAGAGTTCCAAAGGAGTGAGTTAGAGATTAGCAGGTTAAAATGTGGAGTTAATACCACATTATGTTACTACTTGATTGCAGATAATTAATTACGGTTTGCTACAAAAAAACAAAAAAGTCCACTTGTCATAAAATGAAAACAAGTTACAGTTAGGATTAGGGGTTTGGGTTTGAATAAGGGCAAATCATAGTCGGCCTCCAAACAAAATTTGTCCTACCAAACATTTGGTCGTGACGTCACCAAATATTTGCCATAGAATTTAAACTATGAACGGGTAACAAACATTTGGTCTAATGTATATGGCAATTCAATAACATGTGCAATCTAGCGCGAAGTTTTATTTGGTCTCAACTCGGTGTTGAAGTTATTTTGTCTGGAGTCACACGTCATTTTGACGTCACGACCAAATGTTTGGTAAGAAAAATTTTGTTTGGAGGCCGACTATGATTTGGCCTTAAGGGTTATTTTCTCATTCATTAAAAGTATCAAACCAATTTTATATGACTAGTGTGATTGACTCATAATGATAATGATATTATTGTCATCATTATTATGATCATTTTTCCTGTTTTATCACTTACCATTGATGACAGAAATAATCAGTTCATAAAACACTAATTTTTTATAACTTTTCTGACAAATTTCACGCTCTCCTTTGGAAACAGCTGCATTGAAAAAGGGTCACAAGCCACTGACCTTGTCTTTATCTCATGTAAGATGAAATGTGAAGTTTCAGTCAATGTATTCTTCATTGTAAAGAGAACAAATGAGACGGAATAAAAAGATGGCATTGCAACGGAGACCTTTAATTCAACAAAGGGCATTGACTCAATGAAGAATGACATTTAATCAAATGTGATAAACTATATTTGTCAAATCAGATGTATAACTCTCCTAGACTATACAGCAAATCAAAATCACATCTGTTTGTGTTGCTTGAAATATACTGGTAGTTTGAATAAAAACCAACAACTGATATATTGTTCAATTTCAAGCAAACTGAATCATGTGCCTCTATATCAGTTCATTCAAATATTTCAAATCCTGTTGAATCATTGAATGTGTACTGCAAGGAAAAGGTAGTAGAATTCTGCTCCAGGGAACGATATATTGATATTGAACTACTAGGCAATATCTTTATGTCGCATGATGCAGGTAACTGATCCTTACAGTTAAAGTCTGCTACACCATGCTGCAAATTGATATCCTTCAAATCTGCTCGATCTCGTAGCATGCATTTCATTCTGATAAAATGTGTACAAGTACACCATACTGTAAAGCTTATATTTCAATATGAATGAACTGTCAACAGCAATATTCAAGATTGGATTGAACAAAATGTGACGTGAGTTGGAAAAGCCATCACATGTAAAAACTACATGTTACTTATTTCATAGGTCCTTATCAAGTGACATAACACTATGGAGACATATCGAAATGAGCAACATGTACGTTTTATTATGTGACAGAACAGTGGCGTAACCAGAAATTTTCAGTTGAGGGGGCGAGCAGGGGCAAGACAATTTTGAAGGGGGTGAAAAAGTTTTTGTTCAGACACAAAAAGGTACACCCCAAAATGTTTCATGTAGCAAATCATCCAAATTTTTCTAACATTTATAGAAATGTGTACTATTTTGGTGAAAATTGGGAGTTTTTTCTTAAATTATTGCCAAAATGTGCGCCAATTTGGGAAAATTTTGAAAAACTAACCCATAAAAGGGTTAAATTTTGAACAGTTACATTACCTACATACTATATATTGAAACTCTGTACTTTTCTTGATTTCATTTGGGGGGGGGGCGAGTGGCAGACAATTTTTCTGGGGGGGCTCCGGCCCCCCTCTGGTTACGCCACTGGGCAGAACCTAATACAAGACAAACCCTACACGTTACTCATTTCAAGTCAGGTGCAGGATTGTCTTTTTGTCAAAATTTTCCTATCAAATGGCGCATTTCTACCAATAGATATAATATATTGCACCTTGATGCTCATCTCAGGTTTTCACCAATTCACATCATATAATAGTGGAGATATTGAAATAACATGTAGGTTTAACCAGATGACTGCTTTTCCAAGATCAAACCACATTATTGTCCAGATTTAATTCCAAGGAAATTGTTTTTCTTCAAATATGGTTACTTTTGAAACTAATATACAATTGGTGATATCTGTTTCTATCTCTTTTTTTAAAATTCAATTTAAATATTGAATTTATCAGATATGGTAACAAAAATAAAGCTCCCATGCAACATTTACCCCAGAGTTACGCATAATTTTTCATGTATTTTGATTTTAATTGAATTTATCAGATATGCTAGCCATTTTAACAAACTGAAAAACCTTATGCAACATTTTCCCAAGAGCAATATGCATACTCTTGTAGTTTGATTATACTTCATGTAATAGTCAACAAAATGAACATCATCAGTTTGCAAATATGACCTCACATACAAAACCCCTGAAGGATAACATTGAATCACTTTCAAAATTCAAAAACAAATCAATTCCAAGGCATCTTGACAACATCAAAGAAGTCATCATGCAAAAAAAGACGAGAGAGGAGGAAATTTTGGTTTGTTGCCAGTGGCTAACAGAGAAAAAATGTGATATATGCACGGAAATACTTTCTATTACATATGAAACCCCAGAGCAAATAATGATTGATGTGATACGATCCCCCTCCCTTAGTGACATTGCCAACTCTAGCAATCTGGGCTGTATTTGCCACTTTATAATAGATGCGAGCAGTTGTAGTAATCCATTTGGGCCACTTCACAATTTTAAAGTCTTACTAAAATTTCAGTTTCTGATTCATCTTATCTCTTTAAAGGTTACTTTTGAGACAAAATGGTTATTACTTCTAGTTTTCAGCTACACTTTGAATGAAACTGACTTCATTAAAGGCATGTGATGAAGAAAGGGATTTAATTTATTTGACATTTAAAGAACGGAAGACAGAATAAATTGAAATTATGCTTTTATCAGAGTGAGACAATCAAGGGAAATTGTTGACAATAAAACTGTTCACAGTCAAATTAAGCAAATGTTCCTACAATGCACATATTCATCAGCAAAATTGAAACTGTCTTTGTAATTTTAAAACTTGTACATTTGAGTAATGAAAACCACATATTCATTCATCACCGTATGCAACATTAGTTAATAGAAAGGAAACAAAAATAAACCACCACTCCAATTAGACGTATTTTTGCATGGTAAACAGTTTGCGTCAGATGGAAAGAAATCATGGTCAAAACCTATTCAAAAACTATTTCTTTTAAAGACTTCCTCCTCCTTAGCTAAAGAAATGGTGTGGAGAAGGAGTTCTCATCTAGTTTTTACAATGTACCACAGGAATGATAAAATTGTATGAAACGTACATTACACGCTACTTGCCTTAAACTTTTGTACCGCTGATTTTGACATTTCGCTGGTAATAAATCATCCAATGTTTAACCACCCACTACCATGTGGTCTACTTTGAGGTTTATGAAGGACACAATGAAGCCCTCAAGGCATATTCATGTCCTTCAAGGTATTGAAAATGGTAACTTAGTGGGTTGTGGACTAAATATTGGATGATTTATTACCGGTGAAATGTCAAAATCAACGGTACAAAAGTTTAAGGCAAATAACGTGTAATGAGAAACACCAATTGGTCCCCTTTCTTTATTTTTAAGAGACTCAAAGTTCAAATCAGTACCAGTTATAGTGCCAAATTTTTTCATGTGTGCTGCTAGTTAAGAAGCACTGCCTATAGTAAAAGTGAAATGAAACAGGACTGAGAAATTACCTGTTCTTCTCCTTTTATTTGCAGACAAATGCCAAAGAGTAAAGAAACTGATTATTGAGTCCATGGACAAACAGACGTGGAAATTGACATTATTACCAAGACTTGCAATGAGAACAAACAGAAAAAGAGAGAAGAAAGAACCTCTTAGACATAAGTCTATGTAAACTGATAATTTTGATTTTAAATAATGTCTTTATTAAAAATATTGATGGAAAGAACAGTGTAAACTATGCCATAACAAATCATATTAATTTTCGCAGGTAGTCAGTCAGTTTTCAAAAGTCCCCAAAGAAATTATTTGATGTAAGTTTATTTATTGCATATCTCAGATATTGAAGGGTATGGCTCTTAAAAAAATAATAGAGTAATGACATTGATAAAATGTCATCCTTGACACTGGAAAAATGTCATCCTTTAGCTCACTTTATTTGCAGCCAAATGCCAGTTGCACACAGGAAAACACTTGTTGTTGTAAGGGCAAATACAAGATTGGAATTTGATATTACCAAAGATGAGAGAAAGGTGGGTAAAGATGGTAAACAAACTGTTAATATCATTCAAAGCATTTCATCTGTTTAAAGACCAGTTTAAGAAGATAAACATGAAACCAAACAAACAGCAAAAGGACTTATTAAAAATGTTAAATATTAAAAAACAAACTTCATCATAATAAACACCATCGCATGTCAATGACGATGTAATCAAATTCCCCATCTTTAAAACACTCTCAAATGTCTGTAACATTCTAATGTATCAAAATATCAAGTCAATAACCATCAAAAATCCTTAGCATATTGTATTAAATATCATCAGAAAAAATTGCACAAACTTAATAAAAAAGCACTGAACAGTTTTCAACAAACGACTATCTCAGCAAGCAAACTACTCTACACTATATACTGTAACCTAACACTGCCTGACATCTTCACTTGAGCATATGCAATGGGGCAACTTAGATGCTATGTGTTTGTTCCCTTCTTCAAGACTTGTGTCTGTCAGGAGTTGGTAATATTCTGCCAACTTTGCCCCCAGGCTATTGTGTATGAGTTATTCTAACACTACCCTAGTACAGACAAGCCAAATTCAATTGCTATGTACATGTTCATCAGTTGACAAGAAATATACTTCATTTCTATACAATTTCTGAACCTGATTTATTATGTGATACTTCCAAAATGTTTTCCCCAAAAATATATGTAGACTTGAATTTTAGTAAAATACAAAAAAACATTCAACAGAGAGTCTTTTGAAATACTGTTGACCTTTAACTTTTGAATAATGTCCATATAACAAAAGGTGGACAAGGAAAAGACAAATTAAATTCTGTGTATTTTATCACCATCACGTATGAGCCTTAAATCTCCTTAGATTAAATTCTGTCTTAACCAATATCATAAGTCTTCACAGGCAGTCAGTCAATATACCAAATCCTAAATGAAGTTATTTGATGTAAGTTTATTTGCTGCAGATTTCAGATATTGAAGGTATGGCTCTAAGGAAAATGTTGTCACAATGGAGAAATAACCTTTATAAAACATTAACCTTGACACTGGAAAAACGGTTATTCTTTTGCTCACGTTATTTGCAGCTAAATGCCAGTTGTGTATAGAGAAACACTTGTTGTCCAGGATGAACAAAGTTTGGAACTTGATATCCCCCAATGAAGAAAGAAAGATGAGTAAAAGACAGATAACAAACTGTAATATTTGTGAAAGTATCTCATCTTTTTAAAGTCAGTTCATAATATGTTTTGACTGGATTTACATGCTCATTACTTAAAAACCAGTAATTGTCACCCATACTTCTTTTTTTTTCAATTAAGACAACAGACAGTAACTACTTCAATAATAAATGCCGAATTGAAGCAATACTATAAAGTGTTTAAAAATAAAGTACCCCCTGTCACCCATGACTTTTGATTTTTTTTTTTATAGCTTATTGGGTTGGTTTTAGGTAGATATTAATACCCTCCAAATTATTTGGCTCAGATATGTTCACTTTTTCTGTTATGGTCATTTGTTGAATTAAATTTGGGATCCCGATTTTAATTCCAATGCATTACTATAGGAAACTATGCATGTGATTTTTATCCATTTTTCTGTGGAAAAACAACTTTTTGACAAAATACACTTGATAACGCTTTAAGATATTCACATTCCTTCATTTTAGGCTGTTTTTGCTCAAAACCATTTCTTATCAAAATCTTATAGTATTGCTTTAAAGATAGAAGGCTTAATGTCATAAATCCTAAGGATTGTTAAAATCCATAACATATAACTCTAATTCCACAAGGACATTATGAAATGCTTTGCTATCAACATTACAGCTTGTCCCAATATTAATGCAACGAGCAAATAAAAAATATTAGAAAATAGTTTCCAAAAGATTAAATCATAGTAATATATGTTTTTCAAAAGTAGAGAAACTACTCTACAACATGCCTCTTGTCCCGTTTCATTTTACCACTCCAGTCCAAAGATACGAAGAATTTAAGAAAGCCCTTTAAATCAACTTTGGTCCGATTTGTAGGTTTAGACTTCCAGCTAAAGAAATGCAAACTTAAAATGAAGAGAATTCTGCAAGCAACTGGAGCAAAATCAATCCAAACCAATCTTACATGACCTGTACCTAACATTAAGTGGTATTTTAAGTTCATTTTTTCCTTAAATAGGTCAAAATTTTCATTTAAAGCACGGATCTTCCTGATAATCTCAAATTCCATGACTCTTGTTACTTCTGGTGCGACAATCAGGTAGTTTAGGATACAATTTCCACCAAAGAGTCGAAAAAAAAAGATTCTAATGAAAGGTGTCAACCAATAATAAGTCTTTAACCGAAATCACGGAAGAAAACTAAAGACAAAGGAGTTTAGGACTTTATGATTCATCTGGCCCGTCAAGGGGACGCAACAGGTTGACAAAACCAGACGCAACAACCTGCTTAATATCAGCAGATCATCATTAAATTGAGTCCTAATGTCATGAAATGGGTTCAAGGGATGCTTCTCCTAATCATGTGATGTTTTTAGCAATTTCCATTCAACGTGTGCCCTATGACGTCACCAGAGGTGAAACTTTACAGATTAACAAATCGGACCATCAAGATTTTTCGGGTCTTTACAAAATGTGCAATAACTTTTGATTCAGAGATTCAAATTAAACAAAACAAAATTCCTGTAAAAGCTAATGGTCTACTTTATAGTATTATTGTAACGTTTTGCTCACCATTGGGCTCTTTTCTCTCAAAATAAAATGTCAAAGTTCGTTGCGTTTTTTGTGGGACACCCTGTATGTGACCATTAATGACAACTTTGTGACCAGTTAGCAAAGAAAAAGAAAACTTTATTCTCATTTGTCTCATTATACTTGACCTTAAAAAGAACAATTTTTATGTTCTCCTAGCATCAATTGATCAATCTGCATTGTGCTTCCTAGACGCTACAGAGTTTCAACACCAAGGCAAATGTTTGACATTTTTGGATTAAATATTATGGACTTACAATCCCAGCCCCTTGAAGAATATTAATCCTTAGATGAAAGAGAGGATTGTCTAGATGTAGTTTGTCTCCAGCCTTTATTCCAATTTCCTTTATAAATTCTGACATGTATGTTATAATTTTGTTCTTATGGTGAGTACAGGTTACTGCAAAACATATAAGCTTTAATAAAAGTCCAAAAAACTTGTCTGCATTTATTTTAGCTACAACTGAGGAGAACTTAATAACATGTAAAAATAAAGTAGAGTGAAAAGTCTTAAAAACAAACCAACTCACCCTAATTAAAAGTCAATACAAGGTCACATTTCTGGAATCATTCAAATACACATAATTGTGTGTCATATTTAAGTTCAAAAATGTTAATTTAAAAACACAAATGCTTTTAAGTATTCAAATCAAATCAGTTGCAAATTGTAGGCTAGTGTAATATTTATCATTTAAACTCAATTTATACTTTCCTTTAAGGATTTGACAACATCTGGTTCTTGCACCTTTCACTCTGTCGCAGTTCATAATATACCAATAGTTTTATCAGCAAATGAATAAAAGGGCTAACAAAATGTCTTTGTTTGGACTACTTATCTGTCAGACTATTAAACTAATTAAAAAATATGTTTCATTGGCCAAAGCTAGAATGATGCAAAGCTTTTGCAACATCCAATTGTGTCAACATGACAACATCAATATATGGCAAGTTTCCAACAAGTTAGACAGTCTCAGTATCAAATTTCTGACAAGTTAGACAGTCTTCAACATCAACTTAAGTAAAGAACATAATGCTGTCAATGTCAAGCCTCAATTAAGCTTAATAAGGTTCATACTGAGCCGTAATATTGATTAAATTTTCTCCACTAAAAGACATTGCCACAAAGCATCAGCTAACAAAGGTTGAACCAGATTCTTTCTAGCTTGTTTACAGTCATCATGTAAGTCAAGAACTTGAAAAATTCAACACTATCAGAATGCTGGAACTAAATGTCTTTTGTGGTGATTCTAATAGAAACACATAGAACTTTGAGTGGATTATACTCAAACATAAATTTATGTTTAATTAACCGATATCAAAGTTCAGTAGTTAAATGTTTATCAATTTGACTTCACTGCTCAACATGGTAACATGTATATGATTCAAGCTTATATCATCTTTAAATTGACTAAAAAGCAAGAAATAAACAATATAAGGTTTTATGGTAGGATTTACTGCTGAATACAATTTCATATTTTGAAAATAAAAATCTTACTGGGTAAATTTCAAACAAGTCAGGCATTCAGCAATCACCTAGCATGAAGTAACCAAGGCTAATGCCTAGGGTAAAGACCAGGGTAGCAGGTACCAAAATAGCCTTGTATGACGATAGCAGCGAACTCTTCTGCATCATGTTACTCTTCAGTGTCAACATGGTCAATATGTACTGGATAGCATTCAACCATGCAGGGATACAGCACCTACTATTGTTCTTGGCTGTGAACCAAGATAGTGCCCTGGAGTGGGATTAATAACATGTATAAATTGCAAGACAGTTATATATGCAGCCATGTGGAAGCTACAAAGTCTCAAACTAACAATACTGTAATGCACTGAGCACGAAAAAGACATAGCCAGACAGAATGAATTCACTGATGACCTTTTTGTACTTCAGAAGACCAAGAGGATTAGTGTGACAACTGTATTTGGAATATTGAGTAGATCAATGTCCTTTTAGAATCAAGTCATGTATTTTGGATGAGAAAGGCTTGAAGCGTATCACACGATTAATGGTTATAAAGCAAATCAAACTCTATGAGCATTGGGCCTAGGTTTAACTGAGAATATTTGTAAAGGTACATTTATGCACTGTCACCTATGTGGGACTAAATGAGTATTACATTATATAGCGAAAAATGCATGTGACCAAAATATCTACATGATGTCAGATTTGGTACCTTTAAGCATAAGGAACACAATGTAAATTTGTGAAATATGATACTCTTTGGAGTTAGAATTAGAATTAAAGTTTTTTCATTTCTCTTTCATAAGTTTATGTATTGATATGTTTCCCTTTAACGTTTTTACAAAATATCCAAAGATTGCATGGATTGCAAAGTTTGTGTATTAATCTATACCAAAAAAGTACTTAAAAGTGTGAACATCTCATGGTCATGAGCTCCTGAAGCAATCTTGCTAGGATATTGACCATTAGTTTACAGTCAGTCACATTACTACATTGGCAAATGATAGAAGTGCTAGGAGACAATTACATTCGCATGGTCTGCAGCTACATGATGATGATGATGATGTAGCAAAAACAATTTGAACAATAACGCAATCAGATAAAAGGCAATGTCCGTACATAACACAGCAAATCTCATTGCCATCATCTCTGGAGGCTAGGATTCTGCCATTACCTCATGTACTTGTCAATATGCCAATACTATTGAGCTAACAAATTGCATTTCTTTACGTTAACTGGTCATCCCACTGAAAATGTATTTGTAGTCTTAATGGTCATATTGAACTTCCTTTTTTCAGACTTACACTTTCCTAATCAATTCTTATTCAGCATGATTTAGAGACACTGTTAATATCATTCTTTTGCATTATGACATTACAAGCTCCATATTTTTTTAGTTTGGGTGGTATATGTCTTTACCTTATTAATTTCACAAATAATGATAATAATAAAATGGACAATCAAAAGTGTTTCCTGAGAACAAAGTTGTAACTATTCATTACATCCTTTTGCAAGGAGCACGAAAAAGACACAGCTAGACAGAATGAATTCACTGATGACCTTTTTGTACTTCAGATGACCAAGAGGATTAATATGACAACTGTATTTTGAATATTGAGCAGATCAATGTCCTTTTAGAAATGAGAAGGGCTTGAAGCATATCACATGATTAATGGTTATAAAGCAAATTAAACTCTATAAACATAGGGCCTAAGTTTAACTGAGATGGAAAGTACTTAAAAGTGTGAACATCTCATGGTCATGAGCTCCTGAAGTAATCTTTTCAGGATATTGACCATTAGTTTACAGCCAGTCACATTACTACATTGGCAAACGATAGTAGTGCTTGGAGACATGGTCTGCAGCTACATGATGATGATGATGTAGCAAAAACAATTTAAACAATAATGCAATCAGATAAAAGGCAATGTCCGCACATGACACAGCAAATCTCATTGCCATCATCTCTGGAGGCTAGGATTCTGCCATTACCTCATGTACTTGTCAATATGCCAATACTATTGAGCTAACAAATTGCATTTCTTTACGTTAACTGGTCATCCCACTGAAAATGTATTTGTAGTCTTAATGGTCATATTGAACTTCCTTTTTTCAGACTTACACTTTCCTAATCAATTCTTATTCAGCATGATTTAGAGACACTGTTAATATCATTCTTTTGCATTTTGACATTACAAGCTCCATATTTTTTTAGTTTGGGTGGTATATGTCTTTACCTTATAAATTTCACAAATAATGATAATAATAAAATGGACAATCAAAAGTGGTTCCTGAGAACAAAGTTGTAACTATTCATTACATCCTCTTTTGCAAGAAGCACGAAAAAGACACAGCTAGACAGAATGAATTCACTGATGACCTTTTTGTACATCAGAAGTCCAAGAGGATTAATATGACAACTGTATTTTGAATATTGAGCAGATCAATGTTCTTTTAAAAACGAGAAGGGCTTGAAGCATATCACATGATTAATGGTTATAAAGCAAATCAAACTCTATAAACATAGGGCCTAAGTTTAACTGAGATGGAAAGTACTTAAAAGTGTGAACATCTCATGGTCATGAGCTCCTGAAGTAATCTTTCAAGGATATTGACCCTTAGTTTACAGCCAGTTACATTACTACATTGGCAAATGATAGTAGTGCTAGGAGACAACTTATAGTCGCATGGTCTGCAGCTACATGATGATGATGTAGCAAAAACAATTTGAACAATAACGCAATCAGATAAAAGGCAATGTCCGCACATAACACAACAAATCTCATTGCCATCATCTCTGGAGGATAGGATTCTGCCATTACCTCATGTACTTGTCAATATGCCAATACTATTGAGCTAACGAATTGCATTTCTTTACGCTAACTGGTCATCCCACCGAAAGATATATTTGTATTCTTAATGGTCATATTGAACTTCCTTTTTTCAGACTTACACTTTCCTAATCAATTCTTATTCAGATTCAGATTAATCAAAGACATAGCCAGACTGAATGAATTCACTGATGACCTTTTTTATTCTTCAGAAAACCAAGAGGATTAATATGACAACTGTATTTTGAATATTCTGCAGATCAATGTCCTTAAAAAGTACTTAAAAGTGTGAACATCTCATGGTCATGAGCTCCTGAAGTAATCTTTCTAGGATATTGACCATTAGTTTACAGCCAGTTACATTACTACATAGTCAAATTATAGTAGTGCTTGGAGACATGGTCCACAGCTACATGATGATGATGTAGCAAAAACAATTTGAACAATAACGCAATCAGATAAAAGGCAATGTCCGAACATAACACAGCAAATCTCATTGCTTTCATCTCTGGAGGCTAGGATTCTGCCATTACCTCATGTACTTGTCAATATGCCAATACTATTGAGCTAACAAATTGCATTTCTTTACGCTAACTGGTCATCCCACCGATAGATATATTTGTATTCTTAATGGTCATATTGAACTTCCTTTTTTCAGACTTACACTTTCCTAATCAATTCTTATTCAGCATGATTTTGAGGCACTGTTCATATCATTCTTTTGCATTATGACATTACAAGCTCCATATTTGTTAGTTTGGGTGCTACTTGTCTTTACCTTATTAATTTCACAAATAATGATAAATAATAAAATGGACAATCAAAAGTAGTTCCTGAGAACACAGCTTTACAATTATATAAACTATGCATTACATCTTCTTGCATTAATAGTTATTGTAAATTATCTGCATCATAAGAAAGAATAAATGTGGATCATCATATCGAAAGGTACCTTAAGGATGGGGTAGACCTTCAAATGGCATGAATGGTTTTTGTA
>JXSR01S000768.1:38597-57159 GCA_000969725.1 Ophiothrix spiculata | reverse complement strand
ATCAGGTTCCAACATCCAAAACATAAGAAAAATGTATTAAAAACCAAGCTAAAAATCCTCTCTTCATTCAAGATTTATAAAGTACAAAAACTTAAAACTCAATTTTCTCAGAACTATAGTTTTCCAAATCAGCCCGATGCCTTTTACTAATTTGGGTGTTACTTCGCAACCGAACATCCAATAACCAAAATCAAGGTGTCATTTTAAAGCTTAAAATCAGATGAGACCAAAAAATCAATTTTGATTTTGCCGACCTTAAGGAAACTTTCGATATGATGGGTCATAAATGTTATTCCAAACACGAGAATGTCCACACTTTAAAGCAATTAAATGAGTAGGTACTACTCCCAACGGTTCTAGGCAGTTGCCTTTGTTCAGAACAATAGTAACTGGCCAGAACCGGTGGTTCCAGGTAGTTGACTGCCGGTTGACTTTTGAAGTGCTTCCCTATACAAGTTGTATTGCTACCTCTACGATAACTTGTTCATAGCTTTGGACTATGATCAAAACACAAACGTAATATGTGTCCTGACATATCGTAAGGTACCTTAAGGTCGGCATAGTAAATTATGAGATACGAAGCTGAGCATATTCAAAAATCACGTTCAAGGTCGAATTTCTAATTTCATCAGAAACGTTACCTTTGAAGTGTATTATATCATATTAATCAGGTTCCAACATCCAAAACATAAGACAAATGTTTTAAAAACCAAGATAAAAATCCTTTCTCCATTCAAGTTTTACCAGTGCAGGAACTTTAAACTTGATTTTCTCAGAACTATAGTTTTCTGAATCAGCCCGATGCTTTATACCAATTTGGATGAAACTTTGCAATCGAGCATCCAATAACCAAAAGCAAGGTGTCATTTTAAAGCTTAAAATATAATCTTTCAGGTGAGACCAAAAAATAAATTTTTATTTTGGGGACCCTTCAGGTAGCTTTCGATATGACGGGGCACATAAACTAAAACTGTTGTCAGGAAATAGGTGTGAACAATTTATTTACTGGGGAGTTACATAACCACAACAACCATTGCATAATTTCTCTGTCAATTTATTACTGGTTATCTTGGTTATATGGATGATTAAGTTCACATCACCCATGAAACAAACTGTCTGTCTAAAGGATTATCACATGGTTGACATGTTAACTTGAATCCCATTGGTCAAAAGCATAAGGAATAAATAACTCTATACGCTGTGGAAGTATAACATCATGTCCATAGTGGTTCCACTGATCACACATATTAACATTATACATGTATGTATATATAAAAATCAGATCATCTTTACATTCAATTTTTGTTCAAAAACTGAAAAAATAGTCACGAGGTGACCTTCTGGTCTATTATAAGACCCATTTATATAACACATTACCGTGATTTATGCTTATTTTTGCTTCATTTGGATTCAAAAGTACTGAAACTAAAATAGAAATTATTTCCCCCATAGACTTAAGGTGTGGTAAAAATGGCCACCGCATTTGTTTGGATCGCACTTGTTGGGTGATTTTCATAAATAATGACTTAAGTACTTCCGTAGGGTATTGCGTGTACAAGTCTTAAAATAACCATGAATGTGAATTAAAAGAGTCATCATGCAAATCTCACTTTGCTTGATGTGAGCATATATATATTCAAGTTGTTGAAGCCAGTTCATCCTCAATCCAAGTAATACAGATATATATTATCTGTTTGACAAATCCATATCACTTGGTTGACTTTTATCATTTATAAGCTGTATTGCAGATCGATTGATTAATGGATTCTGTTGCATTGTGGGAATGATAAGGGCTCACATTTCAGCAAATTTTGATCCCTTTTCATTCCCACAATGTACCAGAATCCAATAATCTATGGATCTACGATATATAACATATGAAGACGAATTTTAGTAAATTTATGATCCAAATTTTGAGCCTACCAAGATAAATTTGTTTCTTCCTATTTGTTCTAACTAGATGATGTCCTGCGCAGAACTTAGCAATAAGGTTGATTGCGCAGAAACTCCTGGATTTACAGTACTTTCAAGATGCATTATAGGACATACGAAAATGGTCTATGCACAGTACATCTGTAATTGAGTACTTCATCACATGCCAAAGTTATCTCTCAGTATTGTGTGAACAAATAAGGGGTAACTAATATTATCAGGCACAACAACTATGAGAAGTCACTATTGATCATGCTTATAAAACATCATTATAGACTAAATCATCTGACAAAAATGATGATGACGGTATTTATTAAATTTGTAGCGTGATAGCAACACATCACGCATTTGATGGTCAGGTCGTATATCCAGCGCTGAATTTATTGCAATCAATCTTTGTTAATGAAGAATATACACTGACAAGTCTGATAAAGTCTGAAAGGTTAGATGGATTGGTGGAGGCCAGGTATCACTAGTACAGGAGGCCTGAAAAAGCGGTTCCTGGTTGAACATTTCATGATTCATTTTGGCCAAAAGTACTCAAAAGTGACTGTCTAGACCGTTTTAGCTTATTCAAACATTATATTATGAAGGTGTAGTATCATATTTTCTAATCAGGCTAATTTTGATTGAATTTGTGACATATCATATTTCAATTTGAACATATTTTTAAAATGTTTCACTTTTTTTTCCAGAAATGAATGGAAGCACATACATGAATTATCAAAAAAATAAAACCATTAATAGACTGTGCATGGTACTAAACCTTACGGTCCTTATAAAAAAAATCCAAAAGCAATACAAAAGGAAGGTAATCTGAGAATATTTTCAGCTTATTTGCTTTATTTTCAGATATTCATTGGCATATTTTATCACAATACACAAGATACATTAACAAGCTGAATCAACATCACCAGAAGGGGAAAATGTCACAGTATCAAAGGAGCTAGTTGAAACATTGCACTAGTATGTCAAAAATGAAAATTGAAACAGATATTTTCCCAAGTTAGACATTGTAATTATTGATTTTCATGATCAACAATTCAGACACATTGATGACTAAATTGAATAAAAGACATGGTATCTTATTCAAATATTTGCATAACATCACATGGTGGCTCAGTTGGCAGGTTGGTAATTTGTTCGCAATTCAAGTTTGATCATTTGCATATTCACCTGTGCTCTAACTTAATTAACTGGAGCGCAGTTCCATTCCCATTGAGACAGTTTCAGGTGTTCTAACATATATTTTGTGTTATAAAAAGTGTATCAACCACTTTAAAAGGTCATTGTAGCTTGTGAATATGGAATTACAGTAATTTAATATTCATATTAACTGAAACTGTATAGAACGCAGAGCCTGCATCTAGTATAATTGAATTTATAGGAATGGATAGCTACATATGTTAAGCTTTACCTGATGGTACATCAAGCGAGACAAAATAAATCATTTCTAAACCCAGACTATTTGTACAAATGCCATAAATATAAGGGTAAAAAAGGTATGAAAAATATGCTGCAAATTTAATGCAGTAAAAACCTAGAATGAGATTATTCAAAAGCATTACAAACTTTAATACCTGATACAACTTTACAGTCCCTTTTATCAAGTATTGATCAAATATGTATGGTTTTAGGGTTGTCATCACCATTACTGCATTGAGATAAGGCAATGAAAAACCCTGTTTTACGGGCGGGCGGACCTTTCAAGTAGGGTTGGTCGGTCAAATTTTTTTCTTAAAAAATTGTTATGCAAAAAATTACCCCAAAATCTGAAAAAAAAGGAGAAAAATGGAAAACTTTTACACAGAAATTTTCTAAAAATTAATTAAAATTTAACAATTTAGACCCAAAAATGGTTGATTTTACAAGATTTTGGCAAAAAAAATCTTCCAAAATGCAAATTTATGGTTGGTCGGGCCCTTTTCTTTCGTCATCTAATGGTTAGGTTATCAATGCCATACGCATGGCATGGAGGAACCCATGTTATGGGGGTCCTCCAACATTACAGTTGGCCTCCTGATAGGTAGAAATAAGCAGATCTAATATCATTTAGTATAAATTCTTGTTGTGCTCCCTTAGTTTGTTACCCCAAATTTATTTCTGATATGTTTTAAAAATTGTTTAAGTTTGTTTCTTTTAGTTTGCTTTTTAGGGGGGAGTCTGCCTATATAACATAATGAAATGTTGGGTAATGTAACAAAACATATAACATAACATAACATAATATATAACATAACATAACAGAACATAAAAAGAACATGACATAGGACATGACATGACATGGCATGTTTTAAAACGCATCAATGTAAAAGATCACTGTATCCAATTGAAAACCTTGCCTGCAATATCCATATCAGTTAGGCAGAACTCACAATTCGGATACATATATGAATTTAAATAATACCCCGTATCAAAATTCTGATACCCGTATCTGAATTTGGATTTAAACTGGAACAGGATATAAGCTGAAATGAATATTCAGCTTCGCCGCGGACAATAGCGGTATGTACAAAAGTCAATAACATTATCATCATCTGTCATCTATAATTCAAACAAAGTTTTGGCCAAATTATTTTGCTTTCTGTGATCAGGAGATGTTTCGAACCTGTTCCGTTGGAATTGCACAGATGGAAATGACATTTTCACAGATACATTTATCGTAGATGCAAGAAAGATCTACATGTACTTGCCAGTTTGCGCTATCGATTTTTGTTACCTGCACAACGACAGGCGAATCAGAATTCGGATACACCTCCTATCCTAATTCTGATACGGGTATCAGAATTTTGATACGTAGGTATCCAAATTCAGATACGTATCCGAATTGTGAGTTCCGCCGAACTGATATAAGTATGTTTCATTGGAGTAGTTCAAATCAGGCAAGGTTTTGTAAGCTTGCATGAAAAAAGATCGACTTGTTTGCTACTAAATTTTGAATGTTTTCAGAAAAACAAAATAGCAGCAACATGAAAATGGATGCAAATATAATTTCTGTAGATGAAAATGGTCAATACGTTGTGTGCAGGACTTGCAAGTTAAATTATCCAAAATATGTGACATTTTCATGTATAGAAACCCTTGTTTTCTAAATCAACATGCCATTTTCATGCAAAAACAAAGTGACACTCACTAACTTGTCATACCATTGCAATAAAATGATGTGTAAAGATTTTTATGAGCAATGATTTTTTATTATTGTCAAATAGTTATTACAATCATGTTGTCAAATAGTTCTCTCGGTTATTGTGCAAGTTGAAAAAAACGTGTTGTAAGGAAGATTTAGGGCAATTCAACTAACCCTTTCCAGTCTGGAAATCTTTTTTTAAATAAAAGTCCTCCATACTTGTAAATACTACAAAAGACTTAATGTTACCATAATCTGGGCAACTCTAAACAACATTTTGACAAAGTGGTTCCTGAACAACTCATCTTGCTTGACAGAAATTTGTGAAGGATTTCAACTATCAATTAACCATTGATAGTTGAAATCCTATAAAATCGTCATCAAGTGTGATGCATGATTTACAAATCCCCTTGTCAAAGTGTTGATCAAAGTCACTCCAGTGTTCAAAGTCACCACAGTTTACAGTACTGTTAGATACTTTCTGGATTTGCTCTTTGCTTAATTTCAGAACATTCTTTCTTTTGGTGATAACCAAGAGTTTGGTTTCAAATCACACATACCATATCATCGGTCGCATCACATACCGGTCTATATAAAATATAATTGCATCACATACCGGTCTATATAGGGCGTTCTATATGACATTCGCCATAAGAAATCGCATCTTCAACAAAATTCATGACATTTTTCACTACAAAACGGATCTGAGCTCAGTTTCATTGGAAAGAATTTTAAATGCGATTTTCTCGAAATACGTGTTTCGCTATAGACTGGTATGTGATGTGACCGGCGATATGCTGTACAGCTTATGACTGGAAAAGGTTAAAATACAAGTGAATGAAAACTGATGACATGCAAAAAACATTTGCATGATGAAAGTGCATACCATAGAATACACATCCGAGTAAGTTTTCAAATGTGCTCATATCATAAACCTGTAGTGGTCAAACAATATTGCATGTCATAATTAATGATTTAATTTACAGTCCTGACAAATTTCTAAAAACATGGAAACGTGTTCCACCATCGTGTGTAACAAATCAGGAAACACCACATCCCAACATGCTTTGCAACTAGTCTGTTGCAGCTACAATACATGAGTTTGTCATATTTACGGGGAAAAAATGTTGTACATGTATTCTAATTGAATCAAAGTAAATCATACTGAATTTTGTAATAAGAAAATCTAAAAATAATTGTATAAAACCAATAACATACTATTAATCAAATTTAATTTTTAATTTTAATAAACTTATTTGCAGAGGGAAAATACAATATCTATGGTGGATTTTTAGCTTAGGTCAATATTGACATTGTTTACTTTAAGAAAACAAAAGAAAAAGATCCATAGACTTTCAAAATAGTCACAGAAACAAAAGTCTAAATGTTTCCATAATGTTACAACTAAAGGTTTGATACACGTCCCAAAAATAGTCACAGAAACAAAATCAACAAGCCTAAATTTCTTCCATAATTTGTTACAACTACAATTTTGATACACATCCCTAATCTAGAAATTTGTCTGGACTGTTGAATGAGTGCAAGTGTTATTAAAATGTTTCAATATAAAGTGATAGACTGAGGTGCTATTAGATTGTATAAAACTTGACATCAAAATATCCTCATCCTATAAGCTACTTTTGGTTTGTCACTATATAAACTAACACCAAGTTCTTCAGGCCTCTAGTGATGAGAATATTTTGGTTCTATTGAAATATGTAAATGATGAGATATGCAAATGATGTGACCTACCTTCATTTGAAGGGACAGATACCTCCTCTATAACTGTATATGGCAAGCAGGTAAACGAATGGAGAGAGAAAACATGAGGTTAGTATGTTGGCTACAATCTACACAAATGTTGATCTACATGTAATAGACTTGACTTCTTTCTAATTGGAACATAAAACATAAAACACGTTGATTAAGTTATATTAATGATAAAAATAGCATATCTGTAAGATTCTCAAAAGATTACAAACATAAAATTATCCTAATCTTGTAAGTACATTATAAATTTTTTGTTTGACCATCAACTTCACTTACAACAGCCATCGTAATGATAACTAAAATGATTCAGAAACAGGTTGACTATGGGTTTTTCCATTATTTGATCCTAGGTGGATTCCTCAAAATAGGATCAAGTTATGGAAACACCCAGTTGATTACGGAAACACTCAAGTGTCAATGATATTTCAAAAGTACCATTTTGTAGAGGTATTTTGTGATAGTCTTATTTAGGCCTATGTTCTGACATTACTGACTACCAGAATATGTAAGGGAAAAAATAACAAAACAAACAAACTATCTCCTCAGTGAATCAAAGCTGATCCTCGCAAATCACATTTGATTAAAACATTTGCAAGAAAAACAACATGTTCGAAAGTACACAAATAATACCTGTTCATGAGTCTAAAAAATTGAAATGATAATAACTAGGTAAGTGTTCTATTTTTCAAATTCATGGGCAATTGTCACATAGGAGTCTGAAGATATTAACAAATCAGTCTAGTTGGTAAAGGTGAAAATATTTGTTCTATTTCACTAGTAGGATAGATAAGTGACATAAAACCAATTATCTTTCAAAAATAAAGTGGATATATATCAAATTTCAAACATATTCAAACAAGTTGATATTTGTTTCAAATTGTGCTATACAAAATTCATAGCAAACCATAAACCAAAGTAAACTTCAAATTAAGTCATCAAAATTTAAAATAAGGTATCAAAATGTGACATATAATCTTCACCCACATATTCATTACATGTGGCTATTTAAATCATCAGAGAATGGTTGCTTCAAACTTTCCAAGCAGAAACGTCTTTAATACACTAAGTTGACTAATTTTGTGCGGTAGGTGCAATTCTAAATTCTACACTAGACAAGGCTTTTCAAATATCACACACATACATGTGGTGGGCAATTTACTTAAAATTTGAGCTAAACAGGTATAAAACCTTAGATTGTGTTTATAACCAGGTCGACCATGCCCTGCATATAAAATGCTAGATGATTCACTTAGGTGAATAGTGGAATAATAGCAAATGTTAAGATGTTAAATATAAAATAGTCTTATCTATTTTTTAGGTTTTGATTGAAAAAGGGGCATTTTTTTTAATCATAGATCATACCAAAAACAATTAAAAGCGTATATGTTTATGTTCCGTGTACACAAATCACTCCAAAGAACAACAAATATTCAACGACACTATAATCTTCAGCACTGTATCCAAGAGATAGTATTCAAGAGAAAAAGTTTGGTTTATGACATTTAAATTGTAGAAAAACAGAGAGAAATGTTCGAGTACCAAGGTCAATGAATAATAAATAGAACATGATATAAACCAACACAAATATATACAGCAATAACATATGATAGAATATCTCCACGGATGTTATTTGAAGAAATAATGTATGCTGAAAAGAGAGAAAGAGATTGCATTGAGAAAGACATTTTTACCAAACAGAGATACTGTAAATCATGGGAAAAAGAGGGTATGCTTTCTAATTAAAAACTACACAGGCAGAAATCTTTAAATATGTCTATGCACATATTCTCAAATTTGGCTAAATTTGAATGAAATGAAAATGATAAACGTTTTGTAGAATAGCATAATTCAGGTTAAGTATGCTTTTAATCTTGATTATTTTAAACAACCCAAGTGCATTAGGAAGCTGTTAAAGAATAGAATAATCTAAGTGCTAACAGTATGTTCATCATAGGTTGTAATCTAATACGAACTTCTACTAAGGAATTAAAATGGCCAGTGCAACATGTGATAAAAGTGCACTATAAATTCTATGAATAATCAATATAATCATTTGTCATTTCTAGGAAAACCACATTTTTTCATGTTTTACAGTAGTTCAGTGAACATCATGTACAATAATAAGATTAAAATGCAGCCGAGTTCCTGATGATAATGAGATATGGAATCTTGTTCTGAAGAAAGATATTCATTTCACTGAGAATTGACATAGAACAGAGTTTATGTGTGAAAAAACATATTCTGTGCAACAAATTCAGACAAAGAGTCCATCCTTTCTTCAAATGTGTATTCCAAATGCACCTATTACTAGTGTCTAATGTGCAAAATATACACCCATTATACACTCATTGTATACCCATTACTTGACAAAGGAGTGGATCTCTATGTACACAATACAACACAATATAACTAAATATATTTATGATGATTTACACTACCAAATACACTGTAAAATACCTTCTTTTGCTATAAATCATCGAACATGTTAGCATTGATTAGGAAATAAAAGGAGTGCAAAACAATTTATCAGCACCACATAATATTTATGTTGTGTCACCTAAATATGTGTTCCTTAAAAATATTTAATTTCATTTTTTTTTTAAATTAAGTTCTTAAAAAAATTATATATTCTAAATAGTCACTTGTGCTATACTTTTAGAAAATGTGATATAAAGTTATATATTTCTTAAACAGGGAAAGGCATCAAAATACTTAATATTAATTTTTAAAATTCCACATAAAAGTTTCAACACAGACAATTAAAACCTTAACCTTAACAACACTTAACACAATATACCACACAATATGGTTTAATAAATAATATAATCTTGATTTTATGGCAAAATTAAATTACAAACACATTTTATAGTGAACGCAGTTAAGTTCTTCTTAATATTTCATATTTATCCCTTGATTGCTATCACTGAATTTTTACACCAAGAGATTAAGGACTCGGTCATACATCACTGTATATAGAGCCCAATTCATACACTCTGCGTGTCACCTAGCCAATCAGAACGCAAGAATATAAAGTATGCGGAGTGCAGTGGATCTTCACAATACACTGCACTTGTTGCATTCAGGTTTGCGTGGCGGGCATTTAGTGCGTATGAATGTTTCATTGTTTTTTCAGGTGATTATTATTTAGTTTAGAAAAGTTTTGGATTTTAATGGTCATATCAAAGGCTTTATTGATTTCACAAAAGATACAATATTATTTTTCTATCATGTATGAATTAGATTAATAAATTTGCATTCAATTATGCTTGTATAATGAGAAATAATCAATGCACTTGCAGTAAATTTTGATTGCTGTCCAATGCACTCGGCCCCTACGGGCCTTGTGAATTTGACACATCAAAATTGACCGCGCGTGCATTGATTTTTTCTCATTATACAAGCATAATTGAATGCTATGCTTCATCTCAGACATAGCATGAAATCTAGATGGTACGCTAGTGACATGGATTATTAAGGCAAGGATTATCCACAGTAATGAAGCATGGTAATCCTCAATCTCTTCGATGCTAATGGTAGTTGTCAAACTTGCTGTAAAAAGTTTTTGCAGATAATGCATGAACCCTAATAGATCATATTAATTTGAAGACCTTATTATTACACAAAGTATCACAATGACACAATAAAATATGTGTGCCAATGATACAGCTAGCACAACTAATAATACATATTCAAAAAATTAAACCACTAATGAATATTCAAAATTAGAAACCTGAAACTGCTAACAAATACCCTATAAATATTTCATTTTTCTTTAAAATAAACCCACTTTATTCATGGCATAAAGGGATTGCCCGTCATCCCAATTCTGAAATTTCACTTTTTCCCACATATGACAACTATATCAAATACAACCATTCTTTTCATTTTTCTTTAAAATAAACCCACTATATTCATGGCTTAAAGGGATTGCCCGTCATCCCAATTCTGAAATTTCACTTTTTCCCACATATGACAATTTTGTGTTTGATCTTACAGGAATAGCGTGTCCATACAAACTTACCACTGTGATTATTTTCTCAAAAAACGAAATGTTGAAATTAGAGAAAAAAATTGTCAATTTCTTAATTCTAGTCGGCAGTTAAAGGACACTATTGCTTTGATTCAACTTTAAATTGGGTCAAATTTAATCCAATATGATTGAATATGAGCTCTATTTGAGATGAAAACTCAAATAAAACAGAATCACGTCTTATAATTGCCCAAGAATGATATTTGACAGAATCTATGGCCAAGGAGTATAAAGGTTGAGGAAGGGACACTGAGTAAAACAGGACTGAATAATTTCATTTTTCAAAAGAGTTATGTTGATTTCTGACTTTTAAATGTGTTTGCACTCTTTACAATAGGTACAAATAAATGATTCAATAGACATTATTAAATTTTGGAAAACCATGGGCAGTCCCTTTAAGTTTTCTACCCATCATGCATTTGATAATCGGCTCCATTATAGCCTGCATATTCACCACCACATTGCTTAAAATTACATTCCATATAACAACTATGAATACATTAAATATCCGAGCCAGGCAAGCAACCAGCCAGCCAGTATACTGCCTCATGTCTGTTAAGCGAATTCAAATGCCAAATTGCCGCACTAGATGCTACGAGTCTTATGGGAATCTGCGGGTTATAATCGTGAAGGGAGATGGTAATTTCTTCCTTTCATGCATCTAATTGTGCCCTGAGTAGCAAACGGTGGAGAAGAAAAAGAGAAAAAAAAAGACATCATCATGCGGCTCGCTGCTTTAAAGACAAGGCCTGTTTAAGGTAGATCTTAGTTAAAACACAAACACGTATCCACAGGGGTTTAACATGCATGCACAAGCATAAACAATATGCCACTTTAGTTTTGTTTAGACTAGGTTGAAGAACAGACAGGCAAGAAAAATGGGCTTGGAACAGCCACGGTTTTCTACACAACTGTGAAATAATGGCTGCTACAATAGACCTTAAAGGTACATTTGTTATTACTGACACTGTTCCAAAAAACGATTTGGATCCCCTGTAGGGGAATTTGTCATTATCAGTATTGATGATGGGTAAAAATGAGAGCAAATTGATTTCTATAGACCCAAAAATTGCAGATCATTCAAATAAAAAAAATACATGGAAAACCATCTATCTTGGTAATTTATTCTCTACCTATTTCTTTGGTTTTGAAGAAAGGATTTGTATTCCTCCTTATTGGTATCTATTGGTAAGAGGTAATTTCAATCTTTGACCTCCCTGACTACCAAGAGGGTCCAATTCAGTATCGTAGTGATTATGTAACTTCCCCAGTAACTGGTTCACGCACATCCCCTGACAACGGTGTATGCTATACTTTTGTATGGTGACCATTTCGATCATGGTTCAAAACTAGAATGCGTGAACCAGTTGTTAGGGTGATAATCGGATTACACGTAACACTTCGAGACTGAATAGCCATAGATGGTCTGTATAAACACAAACCTCCACAATTACAAGTAAGTCAACTCTGTTCTACATATCATTAATATCAATCTTAAACAAATATCCAAAAATTTTAAAATCATTTTGAAACAAAACATCTGTACATATATGAGTCTGATACATAAAACATCTTCAAATTTAGTTTTGACTTTTACATTACCCACTTTTTCAAAGAAATTGACTCTGGTCTTTCATCAATTACCAACAACTCATCTCCATCATGTACACAGACAGACAATACATAACTTCAATACTGGCTTAAAGTATGTCAACAGCTGCCAGATTGCTTTCATCTTCACATCTCATGCTATCTTATCATGTGAATACTAGAAAGTCATATCTTGAATGGCTGCCGTATGTAATATTTAACACCTATTCTCATCATCATCAACAACAAAACAACATCGGTCGTTCGTGGACGGAATGGAAGAAGCACTGGCTACATGTTCGAACCAGATTTCCCTATTCTAAGAATGAGAAAAAAACTCTTCACTCCCATATGTCAGTGGTTCTTGAGATGGTTCTTCAGATGAAGACCCATCTCAAAAGCCACTGACAAAACACTGATACGATGTAGTGTGTAATGCAGATTTCTAACATTTGGCAGCTATTACAAATACGACTCTCTAGCACTCACATGATAAATTTTATACCTTTCCAAACTACATACTTATACAAGTACTGAGTGCTGTATAACTTAAATATGGATTTAATGCTCCATATTACACATATTTGATTCCAAATTATATTTATACAAATATCTACACTTTTCTCCAAGGATATTTGAAGATGAATTTATTTTATGAAAATAAAAGTGGGGAAATCCCATTTTGCAATATCTAGAACCTTCTATAGAGAATTGAAGACATAAACAAAATTTTGTATATGTTATTTACTTACAACACCCTGATTTCATAACACATGACTTGCTTTTATCCCACCATCTATTTCTGAAACTAGTTTCTTGATAAACAAAGAACAAACATCTAGGAACTTTATCACAATTACTTAAAGAATAGTGCTAAATAAGTATGAATCTCTCCAAGTACATGACTCAAAACTATTATGAACATAATGTTAAATTCAAAATATGTAAAACTGAATCAATTTCTTTAAAAACCTACCATATGAAACTCTAACATTTGTATGCAATTGGTAAAATTATAATAAAAAGTAAATCTTACAAATATTCACTACATTTTACCAAATGTGTAATCAGAATCAACAACACTGTAAATGCTTCAAATTGGATTAATGTATTTTGTAAGTAGGGTTTATCAATCAAGTCTAAATTTAGCACACCAACTGGTGTGATAGTGTGAAGACACCCTGAGAGATCCCCAGCAGCATCCCAAATTATAATCACAATTTTGGATGCATCTATCCATCTCTTCGTTCACCTCATCTCTTATTTCATATCATCATGTGAGTGCAAGAACTTCGTATCTGCAATGGCTGCCTCAAGTTATATTTATATAACACCTTGTCACCAGAATGTGAAAAATCCCTCAAAATTTCCCTGTCTTATGTCAGTGGCTCTTGAAATGGTTCTTCAGGTGACGGTGTCACTTGAAGAACCATTTCAAGAGCCACTGATCCAAGACTAGACATTTTACAGTGTGCAAATCAAATTAATGTAAAATGGCAGCTATTGCAGAAAGGACATTCTTGCACTCACATGACGATATATGCTACTCAGCCACCCACGCATGCACTCACTTAACCGTCCATCTATCAAACTACTCATACGCTCACTCAGTTTGAACTATTTTGATCAAATTATCATTTCTAATTTTCAACTTGTGAATTTATTTTCTACACTTTGGTCATGTCATTCATTCTACTCATAAATTAATCATTTTGATATGACAATGCCACCTACTTGGATCCGAAAATAAATTCAAGTCCTCTTTAGAATTCGCAGTCAAAGAAAAACATATTTTATTAAGCTTCCCCAATTAAAGTATAAAATTACCCCTATTAATTACATTCTGACTGCAATCTACTTCTAATTACTTTTATTTACTTGGAAACAATTCTTTAAAGCAAAGCAAAACATGAAGAATCACATTAAGATAAAATTAATGAACATTACTTATATCTACATACTACTAATATCAAATGCTTACATACAGGCCTGCGTACATATGTATATCTGAAGTAGATAGTGAACTTAAGATTATTGTAGCTAAATATACAGCCATTATATGAATCAGTATGAAACAAGTGTCTTATCTTAAGCAAATAACAATCTATGAATATTATAATATTGTATTGCATATCTTCAGTAGACAGTTAACTTTATATTATTGTAGCTTGATATACAATTACCATCATCTATTTTAGTGTACAGAATTTTCAAGGCAAATAACAATGTATCCATATTATATATATTTTAGAAGAATATTAGAAGATAGAACAATGTTTATGCATAAGATATATCATTATAATGAAAATCTTCAGCAAATAGCAAACTAAGATTACTGTTTTATTCATATTTTGTGCATAAGATACAATATGCACCTTGATAGATTATTGTGGCTTAATTTACAATATCAGTAATCTTTCTAAGCAAATAACTATGTTTATTTTCAGTAGATAGAAAACTTTGATTACTTTAGATAGATAACAATAATAACCAGAGATTGATAGTATGATTAAGTATATACTTCATTAATAAAGCTTTATTAAAACTCTACTTATAATGCATAAGTATAATGATGATATCTTACACTAATCAGTTGGCAGAAATAAAGTCAGTTATATAACGTATGGATGTAATGAGTTTTCTACGCATACAATTCCAAATTATCTTCATCACTGGACCATTATTACTTCCGGCAAGTCGACCACAGAGAAAATTTGACAAATGAGTATCTTAAGGCACTGTCATTACGTCTGATATCATATGATAGTGATTATATACAGGTCTGTAGGTTAATCACTTTCCATACCAATGGCGGCAGATTCATCTCACCATGCCGCATGATGGATGGGCTTGTCAGATAACTGACCAGTGGCGTGGGCTACAAGATGAAAATTTCATATCATCCAAGTCAATTCAAATTTATGACTTTATTGGATACTTTTGATCTAATAAATTAAGCATTTGAGCATTGCAGTGTAAAGGTGTCTGGGTCTTTTTGTAAAAGAAACATACATCGATGTGTCATATTTGCAAAGTTTCAAGATGGATTAAATTAATTTGTCAGTTTTAGTAAGGCATTGTTGTCAAATCTTGGTTGGTTTGCAGAAGACATTTTCCATCATTATTTAAGTTGAAGATTAATATATTATGTGGTGTTAGACATTTTATATTGCTAATTGCTAATGAATCATATTTATAAATTTGATACTATACAACATTAAAATGGCATAAAAATTGTCCAGATGAAGTAGATAGACTCTTGAATTTCCTGATAATTACACCATATGTATGAGTTTATTTATGTATCGATATAAAATAAGGTGAAATACATATCTGATACGTTTACAAGTTCCAATAAAATATTTTGTGAATCACTGCATTGAGTAAAACAATTCCAACACTAATCTGCTACCAATATCAAGTTGCACATACACGGCATACAGACTGTGAATATCGCTGTATATGTGGCATACAGACTGTGACTATCCCTATATTAAGTAGTAATATAAGACAATTGGCATAATATATCATAATGTTTTAATACTGTGAGTTAAGTTACATGCCATGTGTTCTTCCAAGTTATATCCATGTGTACGGACTTAAACTGCTTGTGTAACACACATAGATAGAATATTTAAGAAAATAGGATTATTTGATACAGTACACAAATTGAGATTTAATGATGTTTTTTGATATTAATCAACCAGTCAAATCCTCCTTTTGTTTTATACATCTTGTAATACTTTGTCTGTTTTGATCATTCTCAACAATTTGAAGCAATATTTTGTTTCAGTTTAAGGGTTAGTGATACTATATACTATGTTGAGGATCGAATGTGACAAGCGACTTATTTCTATCAGAAGCAATTTGCTCTGAGTCGTTGAAATATAAACAACATGCCCATGTCCAGTATTTTCATTTCTCTTCAAACCATATTCTTTTGTGTGTGGAGAAATATAATAATATACTGTGAGCGCGTAATGTCATGATAAATTACTCGGAAGTTACAAATTGCTATTCTCATATGTGATGTATTCTATCCAATTCCATAAAGAATCACTTTGACCATATAAGTTTTTAGTATTCATAAAAAAGAATACCATTAACTTTAATAAAATGATGTGTAAAAATTTTAAGATAAGTTATAATGCATTATCACATATGTGATGTATTCCATTTAAGTGGACAAATTTGACTTAAAGCCACAACACTATGCTAAGATGACAACCCCCTCTTCTTTTAGGGGCCAAACTGACCCTAAATTTGCATTTTGAGAATTTTGTTATAGTTTTAACACATTCTTGTAAAATCAGCAATTTTTTGGTTAAATTGCTAAATTTTGTTAGAAAATTTCTTTGTAAAAATGTTTATTTTTTTTCTCCCATTTTTCAGGATTTTTGGGTTATTTTGGGGGGGTGGGATCAAAAATTTGCCGGTCGACCCGTAAAATATTTTTCCCCGTAACCTAAGGGCTCAGCCACACATCAATGTATACACACCAACATATGCCTAAAGCACAGTGTTTCGATCGTAGGTATATGTACATCGATTACCAAAACAGTTTACTTTAGGCATTATGTTTATACTCTATAAGGTGATATTTGACTGAGCCCTATCACACCCACTATTATTCATTAACTGTTGCAAAATAATGTCTTTGCAACAACAATAACAAAATGTGTTTCATTTTTAAATATCATCAATATCAATCAAATGCTAAATAATTTAAAATTATACTATTTTTGGCTTCACAGGTTAGCAGTGATCTATTAACAACACCTACTGTCTATTAACTGTTGCAAAATAGTCTCTTTTGCAACACCAATAATAACAAAGTGTTTTATTTTTAAATGTCATCAATCAAATGATGGATCAACTCCTATCAAATATACAACTTTTTAATTAGAACTGGAGGAACTCACACCCACATTTATTTTCCTTACTGAACGTGAAAAATTCATCAAAAAATAATGTCCAAAGCATTTGCTTCTAATGATATATTTTGAAGAAAAGAAGGAGGGGAGGTAACGAAAAGGTCATAATTCATTTATGTAAATGAATTCATTTACCATAAATAAAACTGATTCCTATACAATACAGTATTTTGAATTCATTTACTCAAATCAATTTTTGGAGCAACCTTTGAAAATCAGAGAACATTTTAAAGCAATTTCATGTTGAATGGGACATATTCTACAAACTGCCAGACTTTTCCTTTTTTTGTTTTTGAAAAACTGGCAAAAATTAGGCAGATAGAATTGAAAATTTTATTACTTAATTTGTAGAATAGGTCCCATTCAACATGAAAATGCTGTAAAATGTTCTCCTATTTCCATAGATTGCTCAAAAAAATGATTTACAGTTAGGAGTAAATGAATTCATATACTGTATAATATAGGAATTATCATATGCTATCATAAAGTTAGGTCTCTGTGAGCCGCTCACAGCGGCTTTTCGGCAAAATAAGACGGATGGTGACATTTTCATTCCGGAGTGAAAGAGTTCATGGGCCCTCATCTTATAGAGTTTGGTATTTATCTTTTTCAAAATATTCAACAATTTGCATGCACTTTTAACAAAAGAATATTAATGAAATAAGTCACAGACAAGCTGATAATTTGCTCAAAAGTATTACAGTTGTTACATTTACATGAATAAGGGCCAAATCATAGTCGGCCTCCAAACAAAATTTTTCCTACCAAACATTTGGTTGTGACGTCAAAATGACAAGTGACTCCAAACAAAATAACTTCAACACCGAGTTGAGACCAAATAAAACTTAGCGTTAGATTGCACATGTTATTGAATTGCCATATACATTGGACCAAATGTTTGTTACCCGTTCATAGTTTAAATTCGATGGCAAATATTTGGTAGGAAAAATGTTGTTTGGAGGCCGACTATGATTTGGCCCTAAGTCACTTTGTTTTTGATATTGATATTTTTATGGGTACAACTTTTGTCAGCACATCTCTATACAGATCATATTTGGGTATCCCTGTCCCTTGGGAAAGAATTGCAAACAAATCCCATACTTCATACAAAATATTGCAAGTATTGCTGTGACATAGCAGGATATTAAAAACCTTAAAATAGAATGACATGTTATGTTA
>JXSR01S000768.1:7856-18533 GCA_000969725.1 Ophiothrix spiculata | reverse complement strand
ACAGTTGATTTAGTATTACACGCATAGCATCCATCAAGATGAACGCTCGCTATTCACACACATACACACAAACGACGGCACCAGCCTTTCCACTTAGCACGGCTAATAATAATTCTCAATGTATGCACTCCAGTGTGCAGATAGATGGCAGTATTTCATCCACAGAGCAAGACATGGAAAATTTGCTACTCATTACATCATTCCTGATGACAAAGTTCATGTGATGATGATGATGGTAACTGGTCAGAAAGAGCTAGGAGGATTATGCAGATGAGGCAGCGCTGGAATTAATTGGTCCGTATGATACCACTCTTGCTTGCTTGCTTGTGTTGGTTTGGTCAATATTTGCTATCTCAAATCATCGTGCCTTCAGGTAATTTACAGGTTCATCATTCTGAAAAATAAAAAACCCGAATTACAACATGTTAATAAAAATCTTTAATATATTTTGAAAATCTATCAAATCAATCATCGCTTTAATCATGATGAACTCTGAAATATATTAATAAATGTTGTAATTAATACGTCCTCATTTGAGATTCATACCGCATCATACCTATATAAAACATGACAGTTTGATTAATCGCCTCTCAACGCAAGCAGAAAATCTAGAACGAGAAAAGTCACAATGGGAAATTACAGTTACAAGTACAATGTGAATGATACTATTTATTCACTTGAACTATCATCAAACTTTAATAAGAACTTTATCGTTCATCACCGTGTTTGAATACATGGTGGGAAGTGACAGATAATGATTGCTGAGCAAATTACCGTCACTTATATATACACTGCAAGATGGTATGTGTAAAAGGTAAACATCATTATCTGATAGATTGGAGATGAGCGGATTATGTCAAAAGAAAATATACCATGTGAATGTTAGAAAGCTGTATCTCCATTCGAATCATTTTTCAAGAGAAGAAATGATCTTTATTGATGTTTTCTCTTGTTTTTCTTTGTGTTTAGAGATCTTGTTCTGTTTATTCATCATTCTGGTTAAAGAATAAGCCTGTGGAAAAGTTTAAATTGAGTCTTTGGAAATGTCACTTCAAACAAACAACCAAATTTTACCAACAAATGTATCTACTTTGTTGCATTGACATGACAAACTGACTTGCAATACTTGGAATTAGTAATGATTTCAAGATGTTCATAATTAAAAACTTGATAAAAATAATAAATGCAGTAGAGTGTAATTTTTTGATATAAAAGAATGACTAAACTTAAAGAAAAAAGTGTATTCACATATTTTGTATTCAATATAGTGATATAACTTGTACAAATTTATCAATAACATCAATTTATGTTTGCAATACAATATTTTTACTTCATATTCATTAAATTTTGAAAGCATATACACATACTGCATAGTATAGTTCAAACTAATATGTTACATGTTCTTTATCTGATTCCTGCACTTGGAGAACATTCTGGAAACACAGATGATTTCAGTACATAAAATAACAAGAATTTAATTGACTGCTTTTTAGTTATTTTGTTTATCTAAGTAATAGTTTTGGCCACATTTCACATATTTTTTTTTTTAAATGAGGGACTTAATGTTGCAATTGATACAAAATATCCAAAAGGTCACTTGCTTAATTTAATCATTACTCGACTGTATTTCATGAAGATAAGTTATTTCTGATTTCTGCTCTCTAGAATCATTTATATGTTTTGCATATAGTTTCATGTGGATTATTTGCTGTGTTTTCTTGTTTTGCTTGTTTATGTTTGCCTGAGAAAAAGGTGTATATCCCCTTGAAACATTGTGCCGTTTTATATGTATATCTGAATTTTCAGTGAGTCTTTATTTTGTTTCTGTTTTTACATGTTGTTTTTACTTTAGGCCTATATACACGCTTACTATGATTTAGGCCTATATATTGTTCTATATTTTGACCACATCAAGTTGGCTTACTTTGTTTTTACCTCAAATTTATAATTTGACACAGTTTGTAGAATATTGAAGAACGTATCCTTGAATACTACAACAACACTTTTGTATACATCACTAAATAGTATATGAGTACTCTTAAAATGACAGCAGCAGTATATATAATGAGATGGAGAATCTTTATTTTGTTTATCACAGTTCCATTTTCTGCAGCTAAATAACACTTACAAATGTTTAGAATCTCTCTTTCCCCATCCATGTTTATATTACAGCACAGAATACCAAGGCATATAGACTACATCAGCACTGTAGAGAGATGTCAGGATGACATAGGGTCATCCTGATGATACTCAGCTATCTCCCAGGGAAACCTAGGCTTCATTTCATCTCTAGTTACCTCATTAGTACTGACAAAGATTCGTGCTGGCAAGCTATAGGCAGCTAAGGTGTTCTCCATATGATGCGTTCGAGGTAGCTAAATATATATAGATATCGGGGGGTATCTCCAATAGAGGTTGTGCCTATGACATATTGAAAATATAGCGGACTACATTTAACAAAATGATCATTCATACAAGCTACAATAAATGCATAATCAAAATAAACTGTTCCACAAAAGAAACTTGGTCACTTTATTTTGGTTCTATTCTACTAAGTTATATAGTTATCAGATCAAAATAATTGCACATAATGTGAATGGATTTCTTCAAAAATCCGAAAATATCCCGCTCAAAGTTATTTTGATACTATATGTATATCTTGCGCCTGAATATTTATTTGAGAAAGTAAATATGAGTAACACGTCGGATCGGAGGTCTGTATGAAGTCTGTATAAATGCTATACAGATATACTGTACCTAATGAATTGGTGTATTCAAAATCTATATCACGGAGTTTAAAAACCTTTCTAATACGATTCCTTCCCCACTCAATTTGGTTTTACTTGATTTGCGGTTTACAAACACTTTTCGAAGCTTTAATCACAAAATCTAGTAATTTACCTAGATCTAATTTCTTCACTTGAAACGAGAAAACAATCTATTCCTACACAAAGAACCTCCCACGCAAAACTAAAAAAACCCTTTTTAATCTTCCAAAGGTTTGAATTTTGTCTATTTCACAACTGAGCTTAACACATGATATCAATTAAGCAATAATCAAATAATAAAGAAATTTATTTGACATTTATCATCGTGATTCTATCACATAAATCCTTAACAATTTCGGTAAAATCATAATATAAAATCAAAAAATCTGTGTTATGAAAATTTTAAGTGTATCTCACTTTCACATGCAGGAATCTGCACCCTTTGAAGAACCTCTCTCTCTCTATCCACTATGTCCCAAGGGAGTCTTTTAATGGATTACTCTTTCTTGACTGCAAGTTCATGTAAAATGGATGAATCTCCTCATTTAAAATCAACAAGGTTTTTGTTCCAAATCTAATGGTCAATGTCCAAGCACAGAAATTAAGCTTCTAGAGAATGCAACCACGCAATTTGATGATCGGGTTTCAGCTTTAGTTTAACTTGGATAATTCTTATTTGTCACAGCATAAAGCATATATGGAAGAATGTATTACTATGTTAGAGAATGTAGCTATAGAGAATTATTATCATCATATTAAGTTTTCAGTAAAATATCACTTTTTAAAATACAAACCATGAATTCAAATGGGTATACAACCTCAAGGAATCAAAACAAATAAGACATATTCTAACATTACTGCTTCTCAAAAATAACATTTTCATGCAATTTCATTCTAAAAACTGGTGTCAAATAAAACAAAATCTGATGAGACCATAACATAACTGTCATACATACAATTAAAAACAAAATCTTCCAGAAAAATTGAGTTGTACTTGTATGGCTCTCTTCCATTAGACAATTGACACAAAATTAATAATGATACTGAGGATTTATAGTGTGCTAAGTCTCCCTGATTTTTAATGAAGTTTTGTACAGGTTTCTATGAGACATTAAGAAGTTAGTTATTTGCCAAAGAAAATTTCAAACACAATCATCTTTGGCACCAAAGCAGTTTGAATATTGGACCTTCCGTACCATAAGTTAGTCTTAACGTTTGAGCTAACTTGTCTATATAGTGATGACTCACCCCGAAAAGGGGGACTTTACGACAAAATACTTTTCAAGTAACTGGTGAAAATAGGCAGCAAAAAATAAAGAATATAATAAGAATTTTCAGCAGATTTTATGTTGTAAAATTTGATTGCCTTGATCAATTTCAATAAATAAGGTGTCATTTTAAAGCTTAGAAAATGCTATAACAGATGAAATGATAAAATCAAAATTGATATCATCTGCAAAGTCCCCCCTTTCGGGTGAGCCATCACAATAACAGAATGACAGCTGTATAAATATATTAAAATCTACATTTATTTGTGGTCTACTTTTAAAAATCATGTTAAAAATAATTGAAAAGGTATTGGTAAAATATATGCATAACTGAACCACTAATTGAATAAATCCACCCACTCATCTTCAATGCTCTAAGACAAAAGTATAACCATAAGAAAATATTAAAGTATATCAACAAATCAATCATGGTTAACACAAAAAGTTCCAAACGCTGTAAGCACACTTGGTGGGAAGTGTAATAAATTATGGAAGTGGAATATCATAAAAAAGTAAGCTTTCCACAAATAAAAAATATACTAAAATAAAAAACCTCATCTAACTAGGTTTTTTTTTTAATACTCTACTTGACACTGTGGCAGTATCTTTCTGGTTTAGTAAAAAAATCAACAAATTGAATTACTTAGTGTAGGAAGAGTGTTCCCCACAATACCATGCATAATTCACCTGAATTTTAAAGAAAAATGATATAAGAGGAAATAAAGGTGTAACAGATCTACCCACATGGACAGACAGTGTAGGAGGATTTAATGTTTTTCCAGGTAATGACACCAATTAGACAAAAATTGCATGGTGTGGTTGACAAATTGTGTAAGTTTCGAATTTTATTTGAAATTAAAAAGGACTTGAACATGTCTACTTGTGTAATGAAATATTCAAAGTGACTTATTTAAAATAAAAAAACAGCTAGAGGACTTCTTTCCCCTCTTTTTCATACTTATATTTGGGACTGGTGGGCTGAGCCCTTGGATGGATAAGAAAAAATAAAATTGAAAAGACAAATCATGTCATCAAAATTGACAAATATTGATTGTCATCAAATCTACAAAACCTAAGGTTATCCCCAAAATCAAAACACATAAGTATCACACAATGACGACAATGATGATGATGATGATAACTAGATGGGACTCAGCTTGATTATATTAGTTTTAAAAACCAATGTACATTTATAAGAATTGTATGTAAGGGACTCATTACAAGAATTTATATGGTCTGAAAATGAACAAATGATTAAGCCTCGTCAAAAGTACCGATCTCAAAGGAGTTGGAATAGTTAAAAGTCAGAAGACTCCACTTTCATGCTACCATAGAGAGTTTGTTATCTCTCTTGGTATTAACCCTGATTTAAAATGCTTTGAGGTGACATTAGTGTCCCACTTTCATCACGAGTAGCTCAATTAATACTTCACAAAATATTTTAATCAGAGTATTTTAGGTGATCAATTGAGAAACTGTAAAATATGCCTGTTGATGTCAATATATATGTGATGACTCACCCTGAAAAGGGGGACTTTGCGACAGAACACTTTTCGAGAAACTGACGAAAATAGACAGCAAAAAATAAAGAAAATAATAAGAATTTCTGTCGTAAAATTTGATCGCCTTGATCAATTTCAACAAGTAAGGTGTCATATTAAAGCTTATAAAATGTTGTAACAGATGAAATGATAAAATCAAATTGATATCATCTTCCAAGTCCCCCCTTTCGGGGTGAGCCATCACATATATAGTTGTCTCTGTTTTGACTTCCAAAGTAGGCCTATGGTTCATGTCAAATACAATTAATATTGCAGAAGACCTACATTCAGAGCTACCGATTAGTAATTAAAATGTAATAAAAGTGTCATGTGAACAGAAGCATTCAACTGGTTTATAAAACATCAAATCCTTAAAACCCATGGATGGCAAATGGAAATGTAACCATCTAAACTGATCAAACATATATGCATGTAGTGGTACCTCAAGATGTAGTTTGATTCTATAATGCCAATATAAAAACAAGACGTTTTGTCTAGAAGCTTTACAAAACTTTGTGGTCTTTTGTTACTGCTTTTGGATATATTTTCAAACCTTTTATGAGACAAATGAACAAGAGACACTGTTGAACACAGGTAAGGAAGTACAATGGTATAAATACTGGTAAGACAACACTTTTGTAGGAAATCTCAACATTCACATTACTGAAGAGCCTGTTTTATCTCTCTTGGCATTAGCCCTGATTAATTGCACCGATGTGATGTTGGTGTCCTACTTAAATCATGAGTAACATGGCTTGCACTTTACAATATATGTTAATCAAAGTGTTTAAGGAAATCAGGCCTGTAAAATAAGTCTTCTTATTTAAACCAGTTTTTAGGTTTTCTTTTCTTCCCTTTTTCAACGTATGGTTCATGTAATGTAACATGAAGTTGGAACTGTTCAAACACATGTGTGTATACAGATACAACAAGATGTAGATTCATTCCAATAATATCAAAATAAAACAAGAAATAGAAGCTTTACAAGACCTTCAGACTTTTGTTACTGCTTTTGTATATATTTTCAAAAGTGACATTGTTGAATAGCTTAAAATTGAAGATTTGAAATTGTAAAAGTACCGGTGAGACAATACTTTTGTTGCAAATTTCAACATACACTTTACTGTAGAATTTGTCTTGGTAATCTCTCTTGGTATTAACCCTGATTAAATTGGATATATTTTCAAAACTCTTGAATGTGAAAAATGAACAAGTGATGTTGTTGAACACAGTTCGGTAAGTAAAATGATGAAAGGTTTTCGTAGAGCCCATTTTATCTGTCTTGGTATTAGCCCTGATTAAATGCATTGATGTCATGTTAGTGTCCTACATACATCTTGAGAAGCATGGCTTGTACTTTACATTATACATTCATTTAAGTGTTTTAAGTTATCAGTTGAGAAACTGTAAAACAAGTCCACTGATGTTAAAACACTTTGGCCCGTATTCCAGAAAGTTGTTTAGCTAAACCATTGTTTAACTGAGCATCAACTGTCCAGGAATGATACGCATCGTTGCAGCTTTCAAGCAGAACAGCTCAATGAGTCGTGCTGTTGACGAGAAATAAAACCGTGGTTTAGCTAAACACCTTTCTGGAATACGGGCCTTTGTCTCTATTAGCTTCTGTTTTGATATTTTAAAGTATATTTTATGTGAAATAACATGAATGTTGTACACATACCTACAATCAGAGCTATAGATTAGTACTTCAAATGTAAATAAAAGTTTTATGTGTACAGAAGCATTAAACTGATTTATCAAACATCAAATCCTTCAAGCCCGTGGCAAATGTAACAGTAATATCTTAAACTGATCAAACACATACATGTGCAGAGAGATATATCATGATGTAAATTTCCAATAATACCAAAATAAAAACAGGTTTTGTCCAGAAGCTTCATGAAACCTTAACACAATTTTTCTGCTTTGGGATATAATTTCAAACCTTTACTGATGTAAAATATGAACAAATGACATTGTAAATTATGGCTAAGACTTTGAAACGGTGTAAGCACCAATGAGACAACACTTTTGTTGGAAATCCCATCATTTATATAACTACAGAGCCCATTTTATCTCTCTTGGTGTTAGCCCTGATTAAATGCATTGAGGTCATGCAATTGTCCTAATTACATCATGAGTAGCATATTTTGCATTCATTAGGCCAAAAAGAAAAAGAACTCTGTCTCAGCTTCCTATAGGCCAAAAACCCTAAGCGCTACAGGTTTTTTGGATTTTTTTAGTCAAAAAGGCTATGTGCTACGCGGAAATCTTTTTTTTATTACGTTTTTAGGCCACTATTTTTTTTTTTGGCCGCTTTGCTGCCGAATTTTCGTCTTTCATTAATTTCTCGATGTAAGAAAAAAGTAAGAAAAAAATAAAAAAGCAATAAATCTCCTGAAAACCTAAAAAAAAAAAGTGGTAAAAATCTAATTTTTAACCATATGCGCGCGGGAAGCTGAGACACGGTCCTTTTTTTTTTTTGGCCTTATATAAATCGAAGTGTTTTAGTTGATCAGTTGGGAAACTGTTAAAATAAGTCTTCTCATGTTAATACTGTTTTTAAGTTTTTTTTTTTTTTGGGGGGGGGGAGAATTCTTGTCAAAACTATAAATGTTTTACAAAGACCTAAATTCAGGGTTAATGATTGTGATTCAGATGTAAGTAAACGTTTCATGTACACAGAAGCATTAAACCAACTTACAAAACATCAAATCCTTAAAGCCCACAGCAAATGGTATGTTACCACCTCAACTGATCAAACACATAGAGATGTCTAGATGTAGATTGATTCCAATAATACCTAATAGAAACAAGTTTTGTGTAGAATATTTACTCTTTTATACTACTCTTAGATATATTTTCAAACCTTTACTAATGTGAAAAATGATCAGGTGACATTGTTGAGCATGGCTGAGAATGTGGAATTGTATAAGCACCAGTAAGACAACACTTTTGTTAGAAATTTCATCATTCTTATCACCATAGAGCCCATCTTATCTCTCTTGGTATTCAATCTGATTAAATGCTTTGAGGTCATGTTGTTGTCCTACTTATATCATGAGTAGCACAAGTTGCATTTTACAATATAAATGTTTTTAATAAGAATGTAAAGATACATAAATGATGGTATGCAGATATACATAATGCTACAGAATAGCAATACAGTTTTATTTATAACATTTGGCTAAAAGCCAGGAAAATCGCAATAGCATATATGCATTAAATTCAAGGGATACCTCCAAATAAAAGTGTGAAAGACAGAATATTGGAAAGAAATTTTGATTTTAGATGCAGGAGCAAACCGAAGTGCTTGTAGAAAACCTCAAGGATGAGTATGGATCGACAACCAAATTCACGTACAACCTTGGTTCGACCGGGAATTGAACCCGGGCCGCAGTGGTTGAAAGGCGAGGGAAAAAACATGCATCATTGTTTTCCTTGTTAAAGAAGCAAAATCTAATTTAACGAAATATTTTTAACTTCCAATTAAAGCACCCCACTTAAAGAGATTTCTATTTCAAACTTCTGTTAAATTAGACAAACTGTTTGGAACAAGGAATTTTATATTTGACAGTTGCCTAAACTTCATTGTGTAAATCTAATCGTGGTTACCATATTGTGCTAAAATTAACACTTTTTTAATGATACCAGAACGGAACGTGTCTCAGCTGTGAAACCAAATTTCACATGGGTTATGAAAAATATAAGCTTTATTTTGATAGTAAGTTCTCAAAAAGTTTAGAAAAAAGGCTTCTTTAATGTAGTTCATTTATTCACTGTAACACACTCTATTAAATATTATAAAAGTTGTTAACACAGACCTACATTCAGAACAAATTAGTAGTTCTGCTAATTTCCAATGACTTAAGCTGGAGATGTTTAAGTATTGATTACTACAGAACATTAAAAAAGATTTCTTAAAAATAAAACTGAATTCAGAGACAAAGCACATGACACAGACAATTAAAAACATGTTTAGAATGTATGTCAAGCATGAAAACATGAAACTGATTGAAATATTACCTAACAAAATATCAAAAAGGTTGATAATTTTATAGGTCTTTGCTTGAAACACCTTGGTCTTTGTTTGCTGCCCTAGGGTATTTCAAATAATCCATCTGACTTAAAATGAATAAGCTATTTTTCTTCTGCACCATGCAGGATATGAAATGTCAGAAGTGCTATTAAAAAGGTAAAAAAGAAACACTAGTCGGAAATCTCCACATTCATGTTACCATAGAGATAACATTATCTCTCTTGGTATTAATCCTGATTTAATACATTGAGGTCATGTTAGTGTCCTACTTTCATCATGATTTGCACATTGGGATGCACCATTCGATTTTGAGGGGTTTGTGTCCCCAAATATGAAAAATATAAAACCATTCTGAACATGAAAAATCATCCACGTCTTAAAAGACAAAAAGGGGGAAATGTAGGGGGAAATCAAATTATATTGACAAGAGAAAAATTACCTCCAAAAAACAAAAAGAAAAAGAAAAGAATCATCCTTTAAACCAACTTCATACAACCCTTGAAATCTAACACTGCATCCCTTACAAATTTGTTGACTAAAGTGTTTTAAGGGATTTGTTGAGAAACTGTAAAACAAATCTTCAGTTGTAAATACAATATCTCTTGCTTAGTAAGTCATGTTAAATATGTGATTATCTACAACAATCTTCCAAAATTTGGCTAAATTTGTGTTACATTTAAGTCTTTTTCAAATAGGCAAAATCAGGTTTTGAAAATCCGGGTACATTTTTTTTTTGGTCACCTACTTGGTATATTTGAAACATATTTGTCTAAATAAAAAATAATTTGCTTTTGTTTCGTTTCACAATTCTCTGGAATGTAATAAGCTAAGTAAAATAACTATTTGCTGATACACAAAATATTTAAAGCAACACTGTAAGATGATCCTACCAACAGGGTGCCCCTATCAACCATGACTTTCATTTTTTTGGACCGACTGTGTCTTTTTGATGACCTAAAGTTGCATTTTTTTCAGTTATGGCAATTTGTTGAATTAAATTTGGAATCCCGAATTTAATTCCACATGTAATAGTATAGGAAGAATCATGTGTCCATTTTGTG
>JXSR01S000766.1:57704-68287 GCA_000969725.1 Ophiothrix spiculata | reverse complement strand
TTGATGCTATATATGGATTCCTTGTAAAATTTTCTTTCTAAAAATGTATACATTTATCTAGTTTACTTTATTAGTTTTCAAGTTAGAAAACCATTTTTAGGAATTGTGAGGCTCCGACCTCCCTTAAGAAGAATCCCTTATTTTGTTGCAAAATGTGAAAATTTTAGTGACCCCTTGCCCTCTCTACGCTGTTGGACACCCGGGGTTGGACACTGGGAGGGTGTAGGACACAGCATTGAAATCAGGGCTAATAAGCATGATAAGCAGCAATATTTGCCATGAAGTCTTTTTGTCCTGAAGACTTTGACAGTAACATTCTCCATACTTTGTTTCAAGCAATTTTAGTTTGAACTCAAGGAAGACATTAATCTTCTAGCATAAATATTAAGATTTGTATGAAGCAATATCCGTAATTTCATGATTTCCTGTATGAGCATTATACATCCCAGATACATATGACACTACAGCAAAGATCTAAAAAAATTCTGTTCAACAAGTAGGAATTTTGTTAGAACAAGTCACATATGTTGAGAGAAACCAAAATCCCATGTTGGTAAAACAACTGACAGAAAATGTGAAATACTATGTTTAATCCACTGAGTAACATTTTAGGAAGTATAAATCACTATGATGTGGCATAATTTCAAAAATGTTCATGAATTTAATAAAGAAATCATATACACTTCTTGAGTTGTGTCAGGAAATCGCATTTGATCAGAGTAAACTCTGCATGGAAGTTTTATATATTTTTTATATTTGAATGTTTCCTCAACTAAGTAACTTAAGGAAGTATGAGATTTCCATGAGTTAATTTAACATTTAAAAAAATGTAATGCTACTTGACTGTGTCGATTAAGTAAAGCTTACATACATATATGGGCATCAATGATTACATCCATTATTTGATCTTAAGTTAAAAATATCTTATTTAAATACCTCAAATAGATTCCTGCTATCTGAATGGTTGAAATTGGGGTTGGATTTAACTAACCCCTATAAATTATCTACAACCAGGGGATAGTTTTTACTATGCACGCTTTGTGTAACTCAAGCATTTAAGTGTTCATAGCCAATCACGCACTATGGTGTGTTGTACACAGAAACACAAATGCACTTTGCATTGAATGAAAAAATGTTTAGTTTAGAGATTCAAACAAGTTAAACTTGTAAATTATAAAGAAAATAACAAGAAAATTTTGGCAAATTTTCAAAAGGATGTCTCATTTTAAAGCCTGATTCTCTTCAAGCAATACAGATATATCAGTCAGAAGTCACAATTATGTACCTCATACATGTGAAGTCTCCCGATTTTAAGCCAAATCTCCCGCTTTTTGAAAAATTCTACCGCAATGTCCCGCTATAGTGTGAAAATTTCTTATAGGTGGCAATGCGTATTGCTGTATTACAGAAAAAATGGTAGGAACGTTTTAAAAACTATATTTTTTAGCCAATTCTGGTTCAGAAATTTAACTTTGAAATCGTTATGAGTGGTATGTGTGCTAGTGACACATTTTTTAAAGCTTTCAGTAAAAAGTTTCAGGGTGTACCTTTTTGGCCTCATATATCAGTATCCGTAAATGTTACTCTTTATGGAAGTCTCCTGCATCAGAATTTAAGAATGCTGACAGGTATGGTACCTTTCAATGTGGTCACAAATCCCGGGGGGCCACTGCCATTGTAAGGTGGACACCATGCGCGTACACAAAAACGAGTAAAAAGGGTTGTTTTTCTCGAAAAGGCGATGTACGCGAGTACATCGGAAAGGGTATCAAAATTGCAAAAATCGGGGGAAAAGGGTATAGTTTTCCAGATTGGATACTTGTAAAGGGTATATATTTTGCATGCCATGAAAATGAAGTATTTTAGACATAAATATTTCAGAAATGTTTGAAAATTTATAAGGTGTAAAGTAAAATCCGGACGAAAAATCAAATATCAGAAGTCCCTGTTGTACTTGCAAACTGTCGAAATTTTGTGACCGTGTTGACGACTGGTAAAAGCAAGTAGACTAAATACTTCCCGTTCTTTACGTAGCGCTTTCGCTATAACTTTCACAACATCAGTAACTGAACGCAGCTATACAGTTTGAAGGACGGACCCTTTCAAGCAATGCTCAGGTTTTCGTAAAAGGCGATGTTACTGCGTTTCTGCTTACGTTCGTGTCAAGATTCAACAGAACAGTATAAACATGATAAATGTCGGGACTTGTTCAACTACGACTAGCCCACAGAAATCAGGCAAACGGAACGGAGTTGTCGCAGCAAGTCTCATTCAGTGTACTCTTTTTGAAAGAAAGTTATGTGGTGTGGTACATAGTTTAGAACATCTGATGAAAACATAATTTGAAGGCTTACTTGAAAAGGATATGTTTCATTTGAAGGCTTACTTGAAAAGGGTATGTTTTCAGACTTGATTTGAACATACTTGTTTAGGGTTGGGAAAAGATAACAAAATACTTGTTTAGGGTATCATATGCAAGAAAGATAAATACTCGTTTAGGGTCCATTTTGAAAGTCCATGTATGAGCATGGTGTCCACCTTGCAATGACAGTGGCCCCCCCGGGTCACAAATTTATACTGCACATCTTCATTGAGAGTGGCCTAGCTTTCAAGCATGTCCTTGATATCGTGTTTTGTTTTGTGTTTTGTATGGAATTAATGATGATATTGTAATAAAAGTTTGAATTGAATTTGAATTAGTGATCAATGTGTGATAGGTATTCACAGGTCAAAACCATGACTATACCTCCAGAATCAGGCTTACCAGTCATATTTCTTTTGGCATTTTTCCCCAAGTTCAAACCTCTCACAAACACTAATGTTTTCCAAATTGGCCAGGGAATTTGCCATCTATTTGAAGCTTAATGTTCATGAACATTAAAGCATTGACCTTACAATGTTTTCTAGGTAAACCAATGTGAAATATTGAAATTCAATCGTGTTAATAGTCAAATTCTATATATCTTGTATTTTCATTTTCATTTTTTTCAAAGCATGGTATCCCAGACATAACTTAAATAATCCAAATGACACCCATAGAAAGTTGTCAGACAGTTTGAAAAAAAAAAGGGTTTTGACTTCTGAATGATCAATTTTTTGCCCTAGGATCCACTGAACGCATTGAAGGCAGACAGGGCAATGTATTCGCTTGGCCTAATATACATAATAGTATGCTATAGGGCGATTCCAAAGTAACGTTTGTGACCACTTCACTTTTAACGAGTTTGTTGTTGATAATGGTGCTCACCGATGGGGTCAAGACCTGTAGATGTTTGAAAATTAAATTAATTGCCAAAATCCTGAGTAAAGGTCATGTAACATTCGGTAACGTTTGTGACATCGAAAGGAAATAGTTTTATGCTCCAAATGACTTCAAAGTACAAATTCTCTGACGTGTTAGTGATTTTTTTATTGCGCTTTACTCAGATGATGGGTAACATATTGACAAATATTTTATAAAAATGGTAGGAAATTCTATTGTCAGAATTTATTTTAATGCAATGTTTTGTGTTTGTGACATTTTGGTGCAACGTTTTGGTAATGTTTGTAACATTTTTGAAATAAAACATGTGCTGATTCATACACAGATAGAAAAAAATTATACTTTCTGATTGAAAATGCTTCTCACGGACCAAGTAACAAATGTATGACTGAAAAATGTGCTTAGATGTGGTCGAATATCTTAGACCACTTAGATGTGGTCTTTACAACTGTATGGCCAACTTCATTCAAGACTGATTCCAAATTCAGTGAGATACATCCTTTAAAATAACACTCAGCACCATTTGCATTTATAAATTGTATTTTCATTACGTAGTTGTTTCAATCTATTTTCTGAGAATTTAACAATGAATATTAGGCACTATCTCAAAATTTAATCAAATGGAAGTCCAACAATCCAATTGAATTAAAAATGCAGGTTTTCATCTCAAGGACTGCAACTCAGAGAATCCCCAGCATTCCCCTCTTTTTTAAACGTTTAACACAGACAGACTTGGCAAGTAGTCATAGGACAAAAAGAACAAAACCTATATAGAAAGTCTCTGATGTGTCATAAGTCAAATGGTTACAAATGACTTGCCTCTATATGAACTTGAACTATTGAACAGTGAACACAATTTTCAAGGTCTAAATAATGTTTTTCAATATGTTTTTAGATTAATCAATCATGTGCATACACATGAGTGTAAACCATAAATCCTGGTGTAACATATTATGGCTTGTCAAATTCAATTTTATACATGTAAGTTAAAAACAAAATATGGACAGAATTTGTTGGTGAATTTTGATAGTGAGTAAAATGAAACCTTACATTTTGAGTTTTCCTGGTAAAAATAGATTACAATTCTAGTAAAATTCTAGTGCAGTTTAAGTACAATTCTAGTACAAAAAATGTGTACTAGAATTGTACTTAAATTGTACTCGAATGATGTTCCAAATGTGCACATTCCAATCCTGTACTAGAATTGTACTCGATTTGTACCAGAATTGTACTCGCTTTTCTCCAGGGTTGATAGTGAGTAAAATGAAAACTTGCATTTGTGAAAAGTGAAGAGAGTAAAAAGGAAAATATGGATTTTTAGTAAGTGTAAAAATTATACCAAGTGATTTTGGGCATAACTACTTATAAGAATAACCATAAGGCTCTCTGCAATTGAATTCTTAGTTTCTTGTTGCCGGCTCGATCGGATTTTGCTGCCTGGTCAAATAATTCATTATTTTATAATAATAATTCATTATTTGGAAATTACTAGAATTTTGGATGGATTATGTCTCTAAAAAGTTCTGGTTATTGTTGAAAACATCGTAGTTGGAAACATATTCAGCAATCCGACAGAAAATAACCTCTATATCAACCTGTCTTATACTGGTGTTTCACATAATGTGGATATATAGTGTACAAACCAGGTTTTGCATATGAGACTAAATTTCGTAGTTTTGCTCATATGCTCACAAAGTTTGCAATAAAACGGTGGTTCAACCAACTTTCTGAGTTAAATGTACTTTTTAGTTATTAGAACAAAAAGAAGGTTTTGCAACATTGCCAAAATTTCCCCACTCATTTTTTCAACTCAAGATGGCTGCTGCTCATTTTCCCATAGAAAATAATGAAAAATTTCACACCATTTTAGTGTGAATTAGGCATTTGAACTACCCATATCTAAATAGCTTTAGATGATATTTAAATAGTAGATAGTATACAAAAGGGATTTGACAGGTCAAGTTACTATTTTTTAGCTTCTGGAACCACTTATATATCTGTTTATATTCAATAAAAATTCAATAATGAATTGACACAAAATAATGAATAATGAATTCTCACTTGTCAGAAATTTTGAAGCTTCCAACAAGAAACTAAAAATCAATTGCAGAGGGTCTAAAATATCTTAAGAGAATAACATTCAGCAGAATATACTGTTCACTGTAACTAGTAGTTAATAGTGTTTTATAATTATATCACTTTCCCCAATCATATAGAGACCGCAGAGCACCTTAGAAATGGAAGGAATACTGTAATTATGAAAGGTTCCTATAGAAATTACAGCAAATAATACTAAATCAAGCAGTCCAAGGATGTAATTATACATTTTATTTACAAAATGAACAGTAAGAATAATGAGTAAAAGATCAAGCACACATGGCCCTGAAGAAGAACAGCAGTGAATATATAAACGAAACACACATGTGATGCTACATTTGTTGTACTTTTATAATATCATTTGGGGGAAAGAGAAAAGCTGTTTATCCTTGTTTAAAATGTGGGATCTTCTAACATATAGGCCTACATATAAGTGTAGTTAGCAAAAGGATGAAAAGCGCTAACACTGCTCAAGTAGTAAATGATGTTCTTAGGGTGGGTTTACACTGTGACGACTTGTCGTCAATGGCAGGTAACAGACTTGAAAATCCAAACTCCTCTATTAGGGAAAACAAAAATTTATTGGACAATTTAAACAAAAATCTATATTAGAAGTTGCATTTACAAACAATAGGCCCTGCACTATGGATTTTTGCTTATAATGGCTAGGGTTTGAAGGGATGGAAAACAACAGTATAGAAGGTCAATGTTATAATCACCCATTGGATATGACAATAAACAACAATACAAAGTGAGGTTGCATTTACAAGTAATGAGCCCTGCAATATGAATTTTTGTTTATAATAATGGCTAGGGTTGGAAGGGGTTGAAAACAACAGTATAGAAGGTCATGTTAAAATCACCCATTGGATATGACAATAAACAACAATACAAAGTGAGGTTGCATTTACAAGTAATGAGCCCTGCAATATGAATTTTTGTTTCCATTGTCCAATAAATTATTGTTTAGCATAGATAGTCATAGTACTTGATCATGAAAGCATTTCTAATTCATCTTTGGAATATGCACAAAAACTCAAATATCACAAAACACATTAACTTATGAAGCTTTCTTCACCACTGGGTATAAACCCAGGTATAATATAGTATATATAATAAGAGTGTGAGTTCTATTACAGCCCAAGTGAATTTATTGCTCAGGTTCTTTGCTGTTTCCATAGGCACATAATTGCTCATTCTGGACTTCATGATGGAGTAGCTTATGCCATTCCCACACCTGCTATTTAATCTGGGGTAAAAATATGTCATATTACCTGAAAATACTTCAGTAAAGATCCAGGGCTTGTGTTGTTATAAAGTCCAACCAGAGAACAGACATGATATACATCCATAATCTGTTATTTTAGCTTTGCATCAACTGAAGCACAGAGGTCTGATGTTGTGATGAATATATCATTGCCTTCACACAAATGTTTGATTAACAAAACAAATTCAGTAGTTCCTCGTCCCAATATGTTTTGCATCTTCTAGTCTATTAATTCTATGCCCGCATGTTATATACAATAACACAGTAATGTGAAACAAAAATGTGGTCAACGCATGCCTGGGCACATGCCACATGGTAAGCATCAGAACAAAAACAAATATAGCTTTTTGTATTAATAATCTGTAGCAACTCAAAATTTGAGTTTCTGATTCCTAAATTATTGTTCTAAGTATGGTTAAAAACAAAATTGAACAGTACACAGCTGCATATTTCTGTCAGAAAAATTATACGGGTCTATTTGCACAAATAGAACAACTCATCCATATTTAAAAGAAGAGGTCATGGTTTCGGTTATCAATAACCAAATTAAATAAAATCACAATTATTAATAGAATAAAATAAAATGACAATAGTGGCAACTCACCGTTTATTCCAAAGTTCAAGCCCGGTTTTTGGTAAGTTAATCCCATTAATTTGTCCACTTCTGTTTGAAATTGATTCCAGCAGGAGAGCCAATCACACCCTTGTCCTTTGAAGTCCCTGCTGCGTACTGAGCACAATTGAACCAAGCAGTTTACCCACACTGCATAAGGCTGTCTGCATGGAGATTAATCATGTAGAGCCACTTTAACTTCACTTTCAGCAGAGTTTCTGCAAGTTTGGGGAAAAGGGGCAATTAAAAAGTTTGGTGAATATTTTGGATTTATATTAATTTTTTTCTTGGTTTGAAATCATTCTTGTAATTACAGCATTTTAATGAAAATACATCTTTTCAAAGAATATGCAGTTATATATTTTAAAGACATAGCTTACCTATTCTGGTAGAAGTCAAAACAAACTGCACAGGCGATTGATCAGGGTTACAATTTTCTAATATTTTTTTTAGCCTGTGTCACATAAGCAACTCAGCTGTGTTTGACTCATGCAAAAGTGCTCATTTAACCCAAGAGTATTTTGTTCTTTTGTTTGAGCACCAAACAAAGATTAATTTACCAGAAATTAGAAATAAGGTTAATTAGGGTCAAATCTTTGAGTTTTGAAAGATAATAAAAATTATGTATGTATGATCTTGAATTTTATCTTGAATAACCACAATTACTGTGTGTGTACGATTCAAGGCTCCTGTTCCCAGGGGGTCGCTCATATGATATATGGAAGTTGTAAGCATGTATGATGATAAACTTGAACAGGAATAAAAGGATTTTTTGAGGGTCTCAAAATCATTGATATTAAATATGCTTTCTTTCAATTTTATCATATCCTTGTTATGGGTATAATTTTGTGAGTACAAATTGGTCAACAGGGTTGATGGGGTTTTAATCCACTTTATCTTTGTAAAAAGTATGGTTAACAAGTCAATATCCTTGTCAGAGACACTTTTCAAAACCATGGATGCCCTTGTAAAATGTTAACTTATTCTACTGTATTTGTGCTTTAATAACCCTCTCCTTAGTTACAATCGGGGTTACAATTAGCCTCAGAACTTTTCAGTTGTTCCTATAATAATTGCCCATGTGCACTAAGGGGCACACCATTAGATTTCCAGGGGAAGCAGGAAGTTGGGTTCGGGTTTATTTTTTTGGGTTTTTTTTCACCATTCAGGGGTGATTTTTTTCTTACATATTACTGTTTTTTCCCCTATTACATGTTCGGGGTGATTTTGCTTTTCTTCTGCTTATGAAGCCTGGGGATTTTTTTTTCAAAAAACTTCCTGCTCCCCCCTGGAAATCCAATGGTGCACCCATAAGGAACTGACACTGTGTGGGGCACTTCACTCTGTCACGTACTTGACAGAAACCAGGAGAGGGAGGTAAATCTTGGGTCATTTCAGGCTCATATTTCAACATGTGTGTAATTTACTTTCAACCAATTGACCATGGCCTCTGACTTCATCTGGCAAGGTTAACCTGTTAGTCACCTTTTGGTTTACTCTTCAGAGGCAAAAGAAAGTATGCAACACTGGGGCCCAGGCTGTAATGTAAATATATATGAAATCGACATTAGCCCAAATTCATAAAAATTGCAGTTGCTGTTTCTGTAGCTTTTGAACTTTTATCCATAATATATGGGCAGATATTCAAGTGAAAGCGATAGAAAAAGCAATTGCTTACTTTTATGGATTCGGACTAATAGGTATACCAATTAATTTTTACATCTCCAAAACACTAAAGAACTTGGAGGTGAAATGTTGTATTTTATTTAAAAAATTGGTTTTAATTTGGCATACAAAAGTGAACTGCTTGGAGATGAGAATGATTGTTTGTTTGTTTGTTTGTTTACCTCAGTTGGTCCGTGAAAGACACATGCCATTAGATCCATGATGAACTCATGGTCTCTTCCAAGCTCATACAAAAGTACCAACCTGGATAGCCAGAAATGGCTGATCTATGCATGCTGGCCAATGCATCTTTGAAAAGATGCCGAAAATAGAAAAGATAGCAATTGTGAGAAAAGAAATCAGGAATTCTAATATCATGCCCCGATGCAAAGGCTGTGACTGATTCCTACTCCTTTAAAGCTATAGTGAAGTGCAATTCATGATTCACTTTTCATCCTCAAGGTCACCTTTATCAAAATTTGAGTATGACCTCAGATTACCTTAAATGACCTCATGACAATTTTTTGATCATTTATGGACATTTGACCTCAAATAACCTTTTGACCTTAAATGACCTTGATCTTACCTCACAAGGACACATCCTAAGTCAAGGGCTAATTATGCTACAAGTTTGGTCAATATGGAATCATAGACCCTAACGGTCTATGATGGAATCAACAGGTAGAGTTATTGCAGTGACCTTGAAATGATCTTGAATGACCTTGGGTCAACATCTGAACATTTTTGGTAATTGACCTAGAAAATAGCAGGTTGATGTTGAATTACTGTCAGTGACCTTGAAATGATCTTGAGTCAACTTTCTGAATACTTTTGGTATTCAACCTTAAAAATAGCATTTCAAACTTGAACAACCTTGACCACACCCCTAAGTAAAAGCTTCACAGTGCATGTTTAGCCCAAGACCCTCTATGTTTTCAAGCTTCATTACTGTAACACTAACAATTCAGGAAATACGCTGCGAGCAAAATTATGCTAATTAGGTACTTGATTAGCATATTTTGCACTATAAATGAACATAGCACTAGTTCAGCCCCAGCCCTACCTACTCACCATATATCATCAACATAGGGCATAAAGTTTCAAAAAGTTGCTTTGGACCTAGAAACAAAGTTTCCAGGAAGTAGAAGGGGATCAAATCACTTGTGATCAAGCCATCAGCCAAGATGGCAAAAGCTAAAGAATGTGAGTGAAATTTTCTTGAACTTGTCAAACAAAATAAATGAATTTCAAATCCTACAGTATTTACAGAAAAGTTATGCTTTTCAAAATATTTGGATGCATATTTATCTATTCCAATTTCACGATTTTGTAAGTTCCACTTGAATGTAGTGCTATCGAGTAATGTTTTTGATCTGCTCACCCAACCATTATAGTGTCATCAAATTAAGAATATGTTCGTATTTCTGTTCTCTATGCTTTAGGCATAGAAAAATAATTAACCAATTAGATGGAAAAGTACAGCAGATATTATGTACTGTGTTACATGCCCCTGAATATGTAATTTATTATTACCATAAGTCAAACATAATATTTAAATGGCCATTAAAGAGAGTGGCACACGACCTTTGTGCTTCTACGTGCTTCTGCACGCGTCTAGAGTGATGACTCGTTGCAAAGCAATGCATAAACACTTCACTTATAATTGATTGTGTACATTA
>JXSR01S000766.1:22783-47892 GCA_000969725.1 Ophiothrix spiculata | reverse complement strand
AGATGTGTCAAAGTATATAGACAGGAAGGCATAGTCTAGTGCAATGGAAATATCAAGAAAACTTTAAATCACATACATGGTCATGAAAATGGATGACTGCCAACAACACCCAAGATTAAGCCCACAGAAAATGCATGCATCACAACAAACACAAGTAATAGGACGTATCATTTTTTTCTTTAAAAACACAACAATTAGTCCACAAAGTATGCTCTACCATTCTACCATGCTCTTACCATTCCAAGTTTTAGACACACTACAGGGACTGTTCACAAACACTTGTTAGGGGGGGGGGGCTGATACAAAAAGGGGACCCTAAAAAATTTTCACCCTCGTAAGTAGAGCCTTGAAAAAAATCACCACAAATTTTCTGGTAAAAATTGAGTTTACATGTTTTTCTATGGGGTTGATCACTAATTTGTGTTGCAAAAAGGGGACCCTAAATTTTTTTGGGGTCGAATGGTAGAGCATACTTTGTGGGGGCAAAAATTGTATGTGATAATTTTTTTTATGGCATCAGGCCCTCCTTACAAGTGTTTGTGAACAGTCCCTTATGGAATTTGAGCCGATTCATTTCTTGATCAAGTTTCTTGATGAGGGTTCACTGTGGCCTCAATGAAACAGACTGAAAGACCATGATGCAGCAGGGCCAAGCTCATGATTTAAAGTTAATACCACAGTAATAGAATAAAGTTCATTGTACTAAATTTTGGGGTATGGTAAACAATTAAGTTTTATTTCAAATCATTCAGAATCTAATCTCCAAAAAGCAATGTTTACAAATATCTTGATATACTCCTTTTTCAACAAAGTAGCTTTTTATTTATTAGAATTTTAGAATTTATGTTTCGTAAACAAAATATGAAATTATCTGTTTGTCATACTGCCAACGCAATGGGATATTTCTAATTATATACAAGATACCGTGGTTATTATCCTATCTTTACATTCATGACAAGTTTAGCAATTTTGTACTCTCTGTGATGGTATCACACCAAAATGATATGACACATTCATAACCAACTCAACATTGCTGTAGTATGAAAATATTACTACATTTCAAATTTTATTTTGATGATAGCAAAATGAATAAAATAAAAAAAATAAAATAAATGTTGGTGCTTATATAGCGCTTTTCCAGAATTGATCAAAGCGCTTTATATTTATTCCGTTACCACTAGAATACAGCCAGCTGCTTATTCAAGCGCTCAATGGTCATATTCCTAGTCACTCCCAATTTAACGCTTTGGTCGAGGAGGCAAGTGTGATACAGTGATTTGCCTAGATTCACAACACGTTGGCAGAGACGAGGCTCGAACTCACAACCTCACGTTTATGAGTCCTGTCGATTTCCGCTAGACCACACGTGAATACACTTGAAATAAATCTAATAAACAGTGTTACTGCAGAACACCAATGCCACAATTTGGTGCTTGCATTATGCACCGGAACACAAGAGAAGAATCTTAAAAAAACTTCTCTATTTATACACTAACAAATAAATAAATTGCACACAAGTAAATGGATGGAATACAAGATATAGGAATGATTAATGATGATTATATGGATATTTTTTTCTCCAGATCACATCCAATTATTGAATTCACTTTTACTTTGCCAATGCAATAATATTAGAAACAGTATTCAGTTCCTTGTCAACAGTTGGCAAAGAGTTTGTTCTCAACTTCTTAATGTTTAATATTATCTTACCTACAGCAACAGATTTAATTTTATTAAATTTAATTTGTGAAATTTCCTGATATCATACTCATAATTTCATAACACTTGATATTCATAAGTTCTAACACTTACACTATAATCTATTAATCTTGAAGTATGCAACAAGCAATCAGACTCTGTTACAGGATCCATAGTACATCCCTTGTATTCTACAAGTTAACATTGAGAACCGCTGGTTTTGTATTGTGTAAGAGACTGGTAATGATTGATTAGGATTGATAATAAGACCAAATCACTGCGTATGAATATTTGTACATGATTTGTTCATGACTTTGGTATTATTTTGGGCTACCAAATTGACTAACATTAATTATTAGTTCATTTGAATATTCAGCAAGATTTGGTACGTGTTTATGATTCGAGAAATACGGACTAATTTACTTCCCATATGGTCATATTGGTTTTTGTGCGTTAATCGGCTGCTTGTTGCATACTTCAAGGTTTATAGAGTATACATCATTGTTTGATGAAATAATAAATATAGTCCTCCCTGTAGCCACAGCAGACGGTCTTGATCAAGATTTCTATGAATGTTTTTGAAACCTTCTGATAAATTTCATTAGCAAAATTCATTGTACAAAGCTGTGTAACTGAAGCTGAACACATGGCTCATTATACACAGAGTCATCGCCTTTTTTTGAACTATATTAAATTGTTTGGATAAGTATTACATACTTATGAGTAGTGTCATTTTCCTACCATACAGTCTGGTTTGATATAAATCAAAAATGTAAATTCAAATATAATCAGATTAAAGACAATCAGATTAATTCTCAAATCTATCTGAGCCTTGTGCACCTGCATCATACAGCTTAACTTCAAATGTGCCACTTTTGATTGTTACATTTCCTATCAAACTATATAAACACACCAGTATTGTATGATATTTTGATCAAATACTAATTGAAATGACATTAGAAAATAAAACCAGCATTGTTGTTTGGTTATCCTTATATCCTCTTTCGTCCAGGTTAGTTGCACTGAACGCACGCAACTAACAGCATCATTTCAACTGACAATCAGCAGTTCATCTGTTCTTTCAGACTCATCATACTCGTCGTGATCAATGATAGCAAAGCTCCCATCCACATGTGACTCCACGTGAGAACCAAATGTGACAATTCATCACAAACCACCAAAAATACACTTTAAAGACATCATCTGATGAAACGTTTGTATGTTTGAAATGTTCATGCTGAAATTTTAAACATTTTCTAAACATTTGATTTGGAAATATACATACAATGAAAACTAGAGGCACAAGTTTTCATGTTAATATGTATTCTGGTATGTTATGGTTCAACAGAATCATAACTTCACTTCTGAGTGTTGTATGAACTTAACTCTTTCACTTCGAAAAGCTGCTCACAGCGGCTCGCGATAGCGTGCATGATTGAACAGAATTCATTTCCAGCGTAACTATAAAAATATGTTTTAAAAAAAGCAAAGAAAATCGGAACTCGGCCTGTAATCGCCTCATACAATGAGATATCTAGCGCCATCATTCATTTTGGCATAAAGAATACGGCTGGCGCTTTACAGCTATCATAAGTGAACACCGTGGCCATATGTCAAAATACATCATCAACTCTAGGACCAGAGTATCGGCATTTACGTCCAAAAATATGGATCCTGCTGATTATCAACGTAGAAGTAGAAGTACACTGCAGCGCTCTGAGCGGCTTTCCATTAAAATAGAGCATTTTGTGGAAAAGAAATTCTGGAGCGAAAGAGTTAAAACAATTATCATTTTTGAAAAGCTACATAAAATGTTCTCTTTGAATCTGCAATAAAACACAATTGCCCAGGGTCCAACTCGTCATGTGAGTGATAGAAAGTCGTATCTGCAATGGCTGCCTTGTGTTTTATTTCTTAACACCTAGTCACTAGAATTTCACATATCCCTCAAAATATCTCTGCCATATGTCAGTGGCTCTTGAAATGGTTCTTCAGGTGACGGTGTCACCTGAAGAACCATTTCAAGAGCCACTGACCCAAGACTGGAAATTATATTGTGCAATCAAAATTTGTGACAAACGGCAGCTATTGCAGATACGACTTTCTTACCCTCACATGACGAACTTTACTGAATGTTTGTGGTGATCAGACACAAATGAGTGTAAATTTCCATTGCGAAGGCCAAGTTTTTTGTGAGACACACAATTTTAAGTGCCCTTTGAATATGACAGTATGTGTCTCAGGATTTGTGTGCACACTTAGTACCTACAGCAATTGATGTCAAAAAAATATAATTATTGAGTAATTTTATGTACAAGGCTTGAACTTACATACAGTCAAATATGTTATCAAGTAGAACCTTATCCTCATTCTACCATGTGAACACACAAACAATACTTTCAACTCTTTTAGAAAAATCAAGGTGATGAATAAAAGGATGCATATTCCACATCCAACAGTACAAAATGTCTTCTGATAAAACACATCAAATACCATAACACTTTCCTACTACAATGGTGTATCACTGCCAAAACGGTAATCAAAGTAATAGTTTATTTCGAGACCACACCATTCTCCTCCAAATCTCTCTGTGTTTTACTTTTATACCAAGCATATTCCATAAGATAAATAGCTAAGTAGTTACATAGTACTAGTACTTATCTATCTGTGTACTTTAGCAGGAGGTCAAAGGGTCTCTGCATTGGATTGCAGCTTGATTTGTTGCATCATACAACCACTATGGTTTCACTGACGGGCATACTGATAACAGCTGTTATGATGGGCACACTTCTGCCTTCCTTCAGAACAAATACCTGCAAATTAATCAAACACAGCATATTGCATGAGAAAAAAAAAACTTCTTAAAAAATCATTCCAGACAAAACAAAATCAAAAGGCAAAGATTTTGAGAATTATATTGGAGGTATAGAATGGCAAATGTTTGTGAGCAATAGGCTATAAATCTGACAAAGGGATGAGCATTTATTGTATTCTAGAATCAAGGTCCGAACAATAGGGCCCGTATTCACAAATGTGGAATAACTTTATTCAAGGAATAACTTTTTATTTCTTCCATTGGTGATGCCATATTGTATTCACAAATGAGGAATAAAGTTATTCCAAAGGCTAGCTATCCCAGGCTGCATAAAATCTAACTTAGCTCATGGCTCCGAACTATCTCTATTTCAAGAACAAAAATCGAGGAATAAAGTTATTCCAGGAAAAACTTTTGTGAATACGGGCCTTAGTGTTTTGTAATGGTACATGATCATGACTGAACTAAACAATCTCTATGGGTGGTACATAAGGTTTTTTTTCTTAATGACTTTCATCCATCTCTTTTTAATAAAAATGATAATCTACAAGATGCTGGTTGCAACATGGCTGTAATGTATCTCCTACCAGCTTGCTAGTGTGATAGATAACACTACTGGCTTTCCAGAGTATGCTCAATGCAGGTGATTTATAGTGCACTACGCGGCTCCCCTGACATGTAATTCCACGCGACCTTGGCACACTTTACAGAGCAGTTCTAATCATTGGGTTAAATCACTACTTGGACTCCCTGGGGTCAAAGGGATTACTGCGGCCTACATAATTGGGGCAACCCTAGCTTGAGCAATTCACACCCTCATAGAATATACAATTTTCTCACACTAAGCTCCAGCCGGACGCGAACGTGAAACTATCAACAGAATCTAAAGAGCTTATGTTTAACAGTCGGAGAACTAACCGACTGAGCTAGTGAGAACTATGGCTGCAAACATAAAAGAATAAGATGGATTTATCATGTAGTAGTCTATAGTTCAACTTTATGAGTAAAGAGCCTCAAGAAGCAAATTTTATCTACAGTCACTATTTGGCTCTTCCAATTTGAACAGTTCAGAACAAGAATATTTGCAGTTGTTTACTTGGACATGAGAATATCACTCATGCTCAATGTTACTGGAATCAGTGAGATTTCAACTCGAAGTCCTTTTGTACATAAAATATGTATGTGGCATAATAATTGTGCAAAATTGATTAATCCAACAATCCCAAATGCCATTCTATGACATCAAAAATACTTCCACATGCTATTCACTTGCACGTTTCACATGATTTTATTCTTCAAAAAAACTTACATAATCTATTCAAGTATTCACAGTGTAGAGTCAAATAGCCTACCTTAATTACATCTGAGATTCCTTTGTCACTGAGGCACTCCACTAGTGTCTCAAATGAATAGTTGAGTCCTGGCACTAACATTGGAACCTGAAACATGAAAAGAGTTGTCAATTATAGATTAATAAATGAAATGCGGTCAATTTTGATGTGTCCACGAGGCCCATAGGGGCCGAGTGCATTGAACAGCAATCAAAATTTACCGCAAGTGCATTGATTTTGTCTCATTTTACGAGCATAATGGAATGCAAATTTATTAATCTAATTCATACAGGACAGAAAAATAATATTGTATCTTTTGTGAAAAGAAATAAGGCCTTTAATATGACAAAACTTCTCTGAACTAAATAAATCATCTCCCGCCAAAAACAATGAAACATTCATACACACTAAACGCCCGCCACGCACGCTGGGACACAACAAGTGCATTGTGAAGTTTCACTGCACTCCGCATACTTTATATTCTTGCGTTCTGATTGGCTAAAGTGTTTATTTATTTAACCTATCTTTGCCTTCCTTTCAACACTAATCTCTATTGCAAATTTGATTGTTTAACATCTTCAGCAATGCCAAGGTCTAAATTTGAGGATGACGTGGTTATAGAAGTGTTGGCAGGGATACACTTACATCAATTATAAATTCAATAGTTTCAGTATCTTTGTTGATTTCAAGGCTGTAACTCAGGGATCAACCTGTGTTACCTCCTCCTCACAAAGTCCTGGCAAAGCACATCACTCCTCAACCTTTGCTTTACATATTTAATCACTGAATGAAACAATTTTAAGGTAATGGTGTCAATGGGAGTATTTTAAAATGAGACTTTTGATTACTTAGTGTGTACTATTGGGTGATGAACCTTGCTGCTCAGAAGATAAGCCAAACTTAGGGGCGCACCATTTGATTTTCAGGGGGGGCATGGAAGTTGGGGTCGTGTCAAGGTTTTTTTTTTAGCCGCCGAAGGCGGCGACATTTTTTTTTTTCGCCGCCTTCGGCTGCAAAGTTTTTTAAATTACATTTTGTATGTTTTTCTTTAATTTGAAGTAGTCGGGTAAAGTTTTTTTTATTACTCATCTTTGGGGGAAGATTTTTTTTTTCACCGCCTTCGGCGGCGAAGTTTTTTTTTTCAAAAAAACTTCCATGCCCCCCCCTGAGAATCAAATGGTGCGCCCCTTAAATAGTTTTACACAATTTGATTATAAAGTCCAAGCTATAGTGTTCACCAAATCATGTCATTCATGCACAATCAATAAAAATGTCAATGTTCAGATTCAAAGGGGGTATATCTCTTTCAGACACCCCTTACATTGTCAAACTGTGACATTTCAGATGCAAGCTACCCCTAATATCAAATACAATGGTATCAACCCTCCTGTACCAGTGACGGGGAGAAACTTGCTATGCAATACTGGTATCTCAATCCTAGTTGCTACATAAAAATAAAACGTACGGTGTTGTCGACATGTCGTATGTCAACATAAAGCATATCTCAATATTTAGATAATGTATGATCTTGTATGACAATGGTTCCACTGAATTGACTTGTTGATATCAAAGATCAAAGATATGGTATTTGGTACACTGATCGGTAAGGAGTCGCTTCAAAACTCAACCGCCATTTTTTTTGTTCATAACAATAGCAACCGCCTAGTACCGGCGGTTCCAGGCGGTCAACCACCGTTGAGTTTTGAAGTGATCCCTAACATACCTGAATCATGGTCTTCTGTAGTGAGTACAGCTTTTCATCATATAGGAAACTTATCAGTAGATTCATGGATGGTACACTGAGAGATGTATTTTGAAGTTGGACTGTCAACTTGAAGGTGGGTCCAATACCTTGGATCTGTAGCAAATGAGCATATGGAAAAGGCAAACAGCTTTAGTGGAGTTCAAACCATGCTGGTGCCAAAAGTTGAGTGTGTTTGAAATTCCCTTGGACAACTGCTTGTCTTGTGGAAACCTGTACAAAACTGGGGGAGCTGATTTGGGCAGCGATGGTGCGTTTGTGGGCTGATCAAGGTTCAGCGTCCCTAGAGGTTGCAGCAGAACCTGAAATGATGCTTGGTGTGGAATGGAGCTTACTTAGGCCAAAGTGGTCGGCGAACACCTGTAAAGTGTGTAGAGGCCGAGTGGAATTACAAATCTGAGAGGCATAGCGCACTATAAATCCCCAGTATTTATTTTATTTATGTAACTATTATACATTTAACTGGAAAAGATTGACCTTTGATAACTCTTATACCAGCTTCAGGCCCTTGTCAAAATTGTTACTCCACCATTCCAATGACATCAAGGTCAGGGTCAGGGGTGTGATTGGGGTTTTGGAAAAAATCCTGGCTCAGTGGAAATCCTGAAAAAACATGATGAAATTGGTCGAAAATACCCTATATTGAGCTGAAAACAAATAAAATTGCTGAAATTTTGAACAAAAAAATCCTGAAATCTACACCAAAAATCCTGCAATCAGGAAAAATCCTGAAGAATCAACACCCCTGCAAGGTGGTCAATTTGTTCAAGTGCACAATGTAATATTTGGGTACAGGAGCTCTGAGCAGCAAAGAAACATAAAACCTACTTAATTATATCTGAGTTACACCAATCAGCGGGTTATATAACAAGTTCACATATAATTAATTATACAACCTAACTTTGAGACAATTAGCTGTCATTGTTGATATATTTGTGGAAAAAAGTTATGCCTTATCCATTAATTTGTTTACAACAAATACAATGTGTACAAATGTTAGCTTAATTAAACTTGCCAATACACAATCAAAAGTTAATCCAAATTCATATTCATAAGGGTTTTTTTTCTATATGGAATGTAATTGTATTTTATTTGTTTGTCTAGGTGTCAAAATTCAAACCTTTTGCCCTCAACACATGTGTCTTTTGTCAATTGAATCCTGATCAGGGCACTTCATTAATTGCATAAAAACCTCTTAAAATTAAGACAAAGTTAACTGTTTAAACAAATAAACAGGAAACTCCTGAAATCAAGTTGTTTTATTTCACAATAAAATTTGTCATGTGAGTGTAAGAAAGTCGTATCAAAACTATCTGCAATGGTTGCCTTTAGTTATTTTTATTTTATACTTTGTCACAAGTATGTAAAAATCCCTCAAAAATACCCTTATGTCAGTGGTTCTTGAAATGGTTCTTCAGGTAAGAACCATTTCCAGAACCACTGACCCAAGATTGGAGATAAGACCATGTGCAATCCAGATTAATGACAAACTGCAGCTATTGCAGATACGACTTTCTTGCACTGATATTACGTATTGAGTTACCTGTGCAGACAGTTTGAGAGGCTCTTGGGGATTGCTTGAGATTGGTGTTAGGCTGGAATCTAAAGCTTTGACAAATGCCCTCGCTGTGTTCAGTCGCAACCTGTACAAGTCATGCTGGAACATACGATGCATAGCTGTAAACAAAAATAGAAACATATCCTGGTAAGTAAGTTGACTTGAAACCCCAGGGGGCCACTCGGATATATTCATGTACACATGTGTGAATATAGGTTTACAAAATACCCCCTTTTATCTTACCTTGAAGAAATACCCCTAAACAAGGATTTACGTGCACTTTTACTCAAAACTTTTACCCCAACATTTAAAAAAAAAATTGTATTTTTGTTTTGACAAAAAAACCACCCCTTTTTTGTTGAAAATCAAGTGTGTTTAGACCCCTAAACACTTGCAGTGCTTCCCATCTTGGTCAGTGAAAAATGACCCCCTTTTCAATGTTTTTTGTCACGCATGTGTACACCAATATAGCTCAGTGGCCCCTGGGCTTGAAACACAAATTGGCATTGCACCTTTTAGTCTATTTTTTTACAGACAACCCTTTGACAATATGTCTCTTCTCAACTGAAATATTATTTAAAGAAATTAAAAATTGAATCAAAATCAACAGAAAAATCAGGCCAAGATGACTTTATATATCATTTAACTGTTCCTGATATTCTATGATTAAAACTTCCTGACAATGTTCTTGTTATTCTAGGATTAAAATTGATCATAGAATTTCAGCATTTGACATAGTATGTAATTATCCACCATAAACCTCCAGTAAGCGGCCCCTCCTCAAATTTGTTTTATTATAGATTCAAAATGAACACATTTTCAAAATGCAGACTTCCTTGATGTAATGGATGGTACATATAACCTTCAATAAACAATGATATCAAATAATTTCAATTAGTTTTACCATTTAAAGGAAACCTATATTTTTTTTAAATATTTATGGCTCTGAAATCTATTTTTGAACTAATGACTAAATGTGGCATCATCCAGACCCCTAGTACAGCGTTTTTAATAATAATTCATGAAAAATCTTTCAATTTCAAGTTCATTTTTTACTCACATATTCCATTTTCCCTTTCCCTCATGGTTTGATCCACAAATACTTTGGTTTTCTTTGGCACATTCAACTTCTGATTTTGACTAGCAGGTGGACCCTTGACAAGTTCTTTATCTTCAAACTGAGCACTTCTCTTTAGAATCTTGACTAACAGACCACCTCGTTTGGTTGTCAGGACTAGGGTGGAATCCTCACGTCCAAATCTCCCGAATTTGAGTCCGTTAATCACATCCTATGAAGAGAAAGAGAAATGGTGATATTTAAAGTAAAATACTTTGACATGTCCCAGGGGAAGCAAGTAGCGTAGCGGTAATTCCCTTGCTTTGCACCAATGACCCCAGTCTCGGCGCTGTATGTGCAATTGGTTACCAGTCTAAACTTGCTTCCGCAGGTTTTCCTCCAGGCGCTCCGGTTTTCCTCCTGCATCTAAAACTGGCAAATAAATCTGACCATCTGACAGAGGACCTTCATGGAAAGCAGAGCTAGACACTGATGATGCTATCCTCTATAAATATGTCATATTTATTTATTTTATTTATTAGTGTTGGCTCTATTATATCCTTTATCATAAACTATCCAAATACCTTGCACACATTTGAAAACACCAAAGATTTAGAGAGACCACAATCACAGCGCTATTTTTTATTTCTGAATGGAGACAATATTGAAGTTATTCACATTTGTCACAATCTTGCGTCGTAACTTATCGCAATTGTGCCATCCAAACCTTTTGCATCTGTTTTGTTTTGGAGCACTTTATCATGCGTATATATGCGTGCTGGTTAAATCAAGGCGCACATAAATGACACCTCTGTGTTGATCTAAATGGGGTATCTGTGTTGAGGTGCTTCTTAAGCGGACCTGAATATCTCCAATTTGAGCCCCATAGCTGACGACGCCATTACACAGGTCGGGTATAGGAAGTCTGTGACCTCCACTCTATATCTATAGTGAACACTTAAAATGGGGATACTCTCACAAATTTCAGTAAAGTATATTTGGGAATCAGAAACAGTGAGTATTTTCCTTTATTGCATAATGTCATAACAACACACGATACATTATTTGTTGATTAATGTTTCATAATTTAATTACAATTTGATTTAGTATTATAATAATTATGATTTTCAAATACTAACATCTGGCACTGCCTGCCATATATGGAATGTGGTCCAGCCTACACATGCCGCCATCTTGTGTTTTTGTGTTTTCTATTTTGAAAATGGCTGCCTAGAGCTACTGCAAAATTAATTTTGCACCATATTGTTTGAAAAATGTAGTTTTTAAAAATATTGCTCAAGATTTTTGTAAGATCTTCCCTAAATCAAATTGTAATTATATGCCGTAATCGTTCCATCTCACTCCCTAAAACCAAGTTCTTTTATGTGAAAACAAACAAAGAAGTATTATAAGATGGACCATCATTAATCACTGTCAGAGCCCTGTTATAATTCCAACATTACCATTTGTAATTAAGCAGTCAAGTTAGCTCAATCGGTAAGGTGCTCGTTTGCAGTGAGGAAGGTCCCGAGTTCATACCCCGCTGGTGCCAAAAGTTGAGTATGCTTGAAATTCCCTTTGACAAGAAACTAACGGCTAATTGTCTTGTGGAAACCCGTACGAAACTCGGGGATCTGAACTGGGCAGCGATGGTGCATATGTGGGCTGATCAAGGTTCAGCGCCCCTAGAGTTTGCCGCAGAACCTGAAATGATGTTTGGTGTGGAATGGAGCTTACTTGGGCCACAGTGGTCAGCAAACACCTGTAACGTATGCAGAGACCGAGTGGAATTACAAATCAGGAGGCATAGCGCACTATAAATCCCCGCATTTATTTATTTATTTGTGACTCACATTTGTCTTGATGGTGTTGATGAGATATTTATCCCTATAGAAGTGAACCTCTCCGTTGTTGAGTGCTACCATCACTGCTTTGAAACCTTTCTGTTTGTGGTCCATTATTTCCATGGTGTTGATACCAGATGGCAGATATATAGTCCACAATTTCTTGCCCTATATTCAAAGGAGAAAAACAGTGTTCAAAGGATTATATATGACTCACCAGGTATACACTGTATGCAGCGCCCCAAGAAGGAGCATTCGCACAGGGGACCAACGGCTTAATGTGACTATTCGAACCACGGAGCAATTAGAGCAAAGTTTCTTGCCCACGGAAACAAGGAGACGTAAACCGCCTGGCCCGGGGCTCGAACCCACCTCTATATTATGAGACCCGTGCTCTAACTGCTTGGCCACAAATAATGAATATTTTAATAATAACTCTTTAACAAAGGTAAAGGTGTAACTTGGTAAAGCATCTATATGGTAAAAGTATCAAAGTTGCACACTCATATATCAACCTTGTATGAGTAATCCAACTCAAGTTGTGTAAAGTTATACCAAAAATGCAAAACTACAAATGATCGATGCTTGTTGAACATGTTAAAAGACCAGGGTATTAATCTTCATGTCCTCATGGAGAAGCAAGCTTTTTGAAATAAGGGGTGGGTGTCAGTACAAAAATATCAAAAACAAAAAAAAGAGATTTGATGGCATGAAAAAGAAAACTGAAAAGCAAAGAAAAAAGTGTTTTATTCTTATTTTACATTTTATATAGTTAATGATATATACCCATTTCCATGCTATCAAATGCTATCTTTCAGTCCTAATATGCTGAATAACTACCACCATTTTGCCCAAGCCGTGCTCTCCTACCCCATACATGACAAAATCAATGCCAACAGTATGAAGAAAAAATACTTTTTCATTAGGGAAGGTAGCACATCGTATTGTGTCCTAATCATCCTATCACACAGAAATGGAATAGTCCAATCACAAGTACCCGACGAGTTGCGTGCAACCTTTGACCTCGGCACATAAGACATGTATATGTAAAAAGCTTTTCTTTATGGAAGTTTGGGGCAAAACATTTTGGGCTAAATGTGAAATCAAACACTGTACAAGACAAACCTTTGTTGTATAACATTGCACTGTTTGTTCCATACATGATACTACAATGTTTTTATTAATTCTCTGCACTGTACAAGACAAACCTTGGTTGTATAACATTGCACTGTTTGGTCCATACATGCTACTACAATGTTTTTATTAATTCTCTGCACTGTACAAGACAAACCTTGGTTGTATAACATTGCACTGTTTGTTCCATACATGCTACTACAATGTTTTTATTAATTCTCTGCACTGTACAAGACATACCTTGGTTGTATAACATTGCACTGTTTGGTCCATACATGCTACTACAATGTTTTTATTGATTCTCTGCAATCCTACTGGTTGAGCATTCAACTCCACGCACAGTTTGGCCATTTTCATGCCCCTAAAATCAAATGAAAAATTCAGAACGGGCAATTAATAATAATAATAATTTACAATGCACCTTTTCCTATGGTTAGAAAGCACTGGTCATTATTATTACTCCACATGATGGAATTGTCATAACCATTTTGATTGAATATTTAAATAATTTGAAACTCAATGGAATGAAATAAAAAATAACTAAATTAGGGAGAATTAATCTACTTTTATAAGATCAGTCTTAACCAATTTACCCAATAAGCAGCACCAAGAAACTATCTAGGGTCCCAACAGAATCTCAGTGCACATCCTTGCTTGTTGCCTTTTCAAACAGTCTTTCAGATTAACAAGCATTTCTTGTCTGTCTATTTAAGCACTATCTTGTCTGTCATGTCTTGTCTTGTCTTGTCTTCTATGTTTTGTAAAGTTTTGTGCCGTAATGTCCTTGACATCAAATTTCCCTTTAAATATTTTTCTTAAGGTGGGGCCAGACTAAAAGTTCTTAAGAGTTTATTGGCCTCCCACCATGTTTCAATTTACTTTTAGCATACATATTCGATTCTCAACTTCAGCTTCTACCTTGTTGTGAACTACTAGTGCACTCAAATTATTACAATACTATGTAGTTCAATTTGTATAATAAATTGTCATATCATAATCTACTAAATTTGTCTCATATTATTTGTATAGACTTAGCTGATAAGTTTATGTTGAAAATTGTATATATAAAATTCATGCATTTTTGAAAATTGTTTCATGATTATATGATTGTAACTTGAGAAACATGTAAATAAACTTGAACTTGAACTTGAAACTACTGACAACATAAGTCTTTATAGTATGCAATATGATGGCTAATATGAGCCGTTAGCAGAAATGATATGCTCTCCTTGGGTGCACCTAATTGATATCCCTCCATTTATTAGTTTCAATAATAGTATAGAATCATCCTTGTACAATTAGCAAGCATTCAATAACTCTATATGACCTTAAAACATTTTTTCCAAATTTATGGTACTCAAAAGCTGTGAAGTATACCTTTAAACCAATGCATCAGATTTACCACAATGCATTTGTACTACTTTCAGACACTAAATCTAGTACATCTGGGCCAACTGTCTTCAGAATGCAAAGATGCATGATAAATGTTTCCAATTACTTGCCCCAATTTTGATAAAATAAATTGTTCAATGTGGTTTGGTAACTGATTATTCATTGAAGTATAAAACATTTACAAACACACCAGTATTTGATATCAAACAAACTCTGTTTCCATGGAAAATCAATAAAATTAAAAATGCTTCTATCATATCATTAACTATTAACATATATATTTTGGAAAGAAGCGAAAAATGATATCATTGTAACCAAGCTAACATAATGTCTCTAATAAAACCACATTTCTATCACTTCAAAATAGAATGTTCAAAAATACTAAATATCAGTTTCTGCTCACTAAATCACCAGGCGATAAAAGGCTGCCAGAAGTCATTAATCAAGATTGTGATTTCATGACTACTGAAGATATTCATACGACTTCTGGGTTACCACATCACATTTATTTATTTTGCTTAGCTAACAAATGTTTGCAGCACCAATGCTAAAAATCTGCCCCTCTCCCTTTTGGAAACATACAATGCCCCAGGCATTTACTTCAGACACTACGCTTATGTATTTGCTTTGATTCCATATCAGTTCGTCATGTGAGTGCAAGAAAGTCGTATCTGCAAAGGCTGCCCTGAGTTATATCTATTTTACCACTTGACACAAGAATGTGAAAAATCCTTCAAAATTCCAATGTCATATGTCAGTGGATCTTGAAATGGTTATTCAGGTGATGGTGTCACCTGAAGAACCATTTCAAGAACCACTGACTCAAGACTGCAGATTGTACAGTGTGCAATTCAAATTTATGACAATGGCAGCTATTGCAGATATGACTTGCTTGCACTCATATGACGAAGTTTGTTGACTTTCTACTGTCACTGACATTTGCTTTGCAATTGGGTGCCTGCCTTTGAGTACGTTATCAAATGTCAACAGCTTTGTTTGATATCTCAAATACAGTTAAAAGTCCCGTTCTCACTGACTCTCGGTTATCTTGGCCTCTTGGTTTATCGTCAATTTTGCTAGCCTCTAGTCTAAAATTCTCGGTTAAGTGCAGTGAGAATGCTACTTGATTCAGTAGTTAAGAGTCTAAATATGGAATTTTAACCGTAAGATTGTTAGCAGTTTCTGCGGAGTGGGAATGCAATCTATTTTAACCGAGAGTTGAAAATTGTATGCTTGAATGACCTTTGCTTAGCCTTAAGGTTACCAATAGTGCATTGCCCGTTTCGCTAGACTATAGCCTAAATTTCTTAATGTGGACAGAACTCTGGCTTAACAGCTCTTAGCTGGTGGTCTAACTATAGTTCTAAACCAAGCAAAAATCTTAGTGAGAACATGGCTTATCATACCAATATACACAAGTTTCATCTTTCTAAAAGAATTGCAAAACCTCGTGAATATGAATATTTCATGGAATTTGATACTCATATCAATACTCATACTCGATGTATGAAATAGCTTATGAATATAAGAGTAGTCATATATACTATACCTTTTGAGTGTATAGATATTTCCATTCCTGCATGAGACTACGATCCTGAATTCCACATCATAAAGGCCGCTGACACTGAGAAACACTGGCACACTAGGCGCTTCCATCTGAAATAGCAAAATGACAACATGCTGAGATACAATGTACAAATATATACTGACTTGAAGATCTCTGTTTAAAACTATGGATCTGAAGTGACTATAAAATTTAGCTATTTTACTGAGGGGCGCTACCCCGAATTATAATGGCTAAATTTTAGTCACTGAAGGACCATAGTTTAAACCCAGAGGTCTGAAAAAAGTTAGTATATATTTGTTTTATATAATGTATTAATAAAGTTTGAGAATTATGTGATTTTTACTTGCCCAATGGCCTAATTTGGTGATTAATCTGTTCAAAAAATGCACACTAACACAATGCTTACCATACTGCAAATAATAGGTTAATGCACGTAATAGCTTGCGTGAGTTTTATGCGCGCGTAATTCCATGCATGAAGGTTGCTTCGCGTATAAGTAACTGACGCAGCTATAAATAATTTTTCAAAACCCGTAAATAGTCTTTCAAAAACCCATAAATAGTCTTTCAAAACCCATAAATAGTCTTTTTCAAAGAACTATTGACGGATTTTCTCAAGATGGTTGAAAACTATTTGGAATCCAGTTATCAGGCTTAAACCAATCAACATGCTTAAATTTATTGATACAGTATATAATAGAAATCATTACAGTTGTGGAAGGAGCCTATTAAAAAAAAATAGACCACTGAATTTTACAATCACTTGCCTTCTAATCATGTTGTGATTGCTTTTAATGTATACTTTGATCAACACCAAATAGGCAGGCCTCTTCACATCGTGAATTGATACAGATAAGCGCGTGCGTAGGACACAGCACACCTGCAAGAGACGCGACGCGCGTTGCACGTGTGACTCGCGCATCATTATCTACGACGCACGTGTAATTGGGATTGTGTTTACTTGCGGATGAAGAAAAGCCTCATAATTCCCGCCTATTAAGTGTTGATCAAAGTATATACCAAGTGTTCCTTATATGAAGTGCCTCATTCTCAAAATGTTAGATTATGCAACCAAATCCTATGATTAATGTTCAAATATCAAATTTAATATCATAAAAGTTCAGGTTTTGATATTGAACATTTACATTCAACATGATTTGAGATTTTCTTTGAAGAAATAAGAAATTTGGATTTTTGAGTCATTATATATCTACATCCAAAAGATGGGAGAAAAAACTTTCACATCACTTGTCTTTTGAAAATGGCTTTCTTTCTTTCTTTTTTTTATTAATTAATAATTACTGTATTATGTGAAAAAATTGGATTTTGACCTAAAGCAGAATTACATCCTATGAAACATTATATGGTGAAGTTGTGTCTTTCAGGAGAAAAAAAAAAAAATTATTATCAAAATCACTGTTGTTTATTTAAGAATTTTTAAATATCAGTTTCATGTAAGTAAATCTGGATTATTTCTCAAATCATGGTTTCTGTGTAACTTTTGTAAAGAATAATCATACTTTATCCACAATTTTAGAAATGTCTTGCAATTGAATTCAACTTGTAGAGACATTTGTCTTGCTAACAAACACAGCTTGGTGTCATGTTCTAAATCCAATCTCACTCTCATTGTAGCATCCATATGTGACCCGTCATATCGAAAGGTACCTTTAGGGTCCCAAAATCAAAAATGATTTTTTTTGGTCTCATCTGAAAGATTATATTTTAAGCTTTAAAATGACACCTTGCTTTTGGTTATTGGATGTTTGATTGCAAAGTTGCATCCAAATAAGTAAAAGGCATCGGGTTGATTTGAAAAACTATATTTCTGAGAAAATCTGAGTTTAAAGTTTTTGTACTGAGTAAAACTTGAATGGAGAGGACATTTTTATCTTGGTTTTTAACACATTTCCTTATGTTTTGAATGTTGGAACTTGATTAATATGATAAAATACACTTCAAAGGTAACGTTTCTGATGAAATTTGACCTTGGACGTGATTTTTTACTATGCTCAGCTTCAATGGCCTGTATCTCGTAATTTTATATTATGCCGACCTTAAGGTATCTTTCGATATGACAGGTCACAAATGCAGACACACTAGATACTTTCATCCGCAATAACAACCACTCATCCCATTATCCAGCTTGCATGACTTCTTGCGATTGCTGAACATATCTCGGTATGATAACTTTATCTCAGATTTACAAGAAGAGATCGACAGCACAGATTTGGGTGTCAGAATTGGATTCAAATATCTGACAGCTAATACCAAAACAGACAACTTAATGTCTAGATATGTCAGAAGAGAAATATAATCTTATTGGATGATCTCATTCAAGAGTGTTAGAAATATTGGTAGATTTGAGTTCATTTGATGTTATTGCGCTCTAAAAAAATAAAGTATTATTATTATTATTAAGCAAATGCTTATAAATACTAAACAAGATGGTTCTCGAACTAGTAGTCTCGCCTGTGTATCGACCACCTATTGAATTGACCCCCTACTTAATCATTCAGTTGTGGGGTGGATCCCAAGGGAAAGGTCATACAACGGGGTCACCATTGACACTTTTGATCTTTGGTTCAAGATGAGAAATTTGACACCTTAACCTTTGAAATAGGACAAAGTTGAAAATTTGACCTTTGACCCCAAGAGAGTAGTCGGACGACGGGGTCACCATTGACACTTTTGATTGGTGGTCCAAGAAGAACAATTTGAAACCTTAACTTTTGAAATCGCACAAAGTTAAAAGTTTGACCTTTCTTTTGACCTTTGACCCCAAGAGAGTGGTCGGACGACGGGGTCACCTTTGACACTTTTGATCACTGGTCCAAGACGAACAATTTGACACCTTAACCTTTGAAATCGGACAAAGTTGAAACAAATAATCAACATTTTATGCATAAATTATGCAAATTAGGTACTTAATTAGCATATTTTGCTCTCAAATTGCAGCTGACACAAGCGCAGCTCTATCCTCACCTACCCACCAAATTTCATGAATGTAGGGTGCTGGTTTGTAAAATAAGCCATTTAAAGCATTTTATGCATAAATTATGCAAATTAGGTACTTAATTAGCATATTTTGCGCCGAAATTGTTGCTGGATCCTGTTCGGCTCCGGGTCTACCCAGTCACCAAATATCATTAACGTAGGGCATGCGGTTTCCGAGATTTGCTCTGGACAAAATTTGTGGACGGCTGACGCCGGACAGAAAATTGGAATGCTATGTCTCTTCTGAAAATTTTCAGGCGAGACAAAAATTACATAACATGAATTTTTTTACATCTATGAAAAAAAATTTAAATTTGGTAAACATAGAATCTATTATTACACCTCATAAATATTCAGGAACAAATAATGATCATCCATTTGCTGGAAATGAACTACTTCCCGGTTGGTAGTTTTCACTACTTTCCCTACCTCATCCCCAGAGTCACAATGAGATGTAATAAAACAAATACTATATGGTGTTATCGGTAAAGTAGTGCAATCTTTCTATCCCTCAGTACTGGCTATATGACTATTCTGCGGCCTCAGGATAATAGTAACATAGCCAGTACCTCGGGAACAATAGATTTCACAACTTCACCTCAAACCATGTACTATTTGTATACCCCTAATTAGACTGCAGTGAGAAAATATTATTTACATTGTATTTATATACTTGCCCAGGGACCATTACGGGGTTTTCTCAGAGATGCAAATCCTCCATTGATGTTCTTAAAAATTTAGTATTTGGTAGATTTATTTGTGCTGATAACGAATCTAAAATTAAAAAATATAGGTCACTGTGCTCGTTTTTGAGATATAGGCATTTCAAAAAGTACATATTTTCCCCACAAATCGCCCAATTTACCATACAGAGTATAGGGAAAACTCCAAAACATCGATCATTATGTGCTTGTAAAATAGTGAATACTCCATTTATTTTTTAAATTTTTATATATGTTAAAGCACTTTTTGCGCACTTCAAAATACTGAAATAACAAAATATGGTCAGCGTGTTAGTTTTCAAGAAAAACGACCAAAACTGGCATTTTTTAAATAAAATTTGATTACTTTGATGGCACATCTGCGTCTGCATAATTTTCCGCGTATATATTATGTAGCTATGCGGCGCATGATTAACCAAATGCGTTCAGTGTGCATTTAAATTTTGCGCACGCAAAACGGATGCAAACATAGTTCTAAAATATTCTTTTTTTTTAGATTTTTTTACTATTTATGAAAAAAATCGTTATCCCGCAGTCGTAAGCAACTGCATCTCTGAGAAAACCCCTTAAACAAGGATGATTAAATTCACATTTCCTCAGGAGCTTATTATAAAATAAAATTGTTTTATGGCTACATAGAATAAGAATATGCCTTTATCCAAGAATACAATGACATTTATTTCTGTGCTGGGTGAATAACCTTTTCAGTAACATATTCCATTCTTATTTTCCATTGCATACTTGAATGCATTGAAAGAGATTTCACTTGATCATTTTCCTTTTTATCTCGAGGAATATGACATACATAAGATTCAAATTTCAGTGTTAAGTTGATAGAAATTGGAAACTTCATAATAATGATAAAAACACTTCCCATACTGAATATTGGGAGATATAAAGTTATACCCTTTCTATGCTGTCATAATGGCAAAAATTGGCAGATTTGTCCTGAAAGTTCATTTATCATACATGTAGTGCCTGGACCAGCCTTTTTCAAAAAGTACGTCGGGTCAACATGAGCTATAACCTAAAAATTGAACACTATGTTAACAAACTACTTTTCAAATTCGCGCAATATACTCTTTAAAGGGGCATTGGACATGTTCAGCATTATCCCCAAACATTTTGAGATTTTTGCATCATATGAAGTGTTATTGGTAATAATGACAGCATGCAAAGTTTCATTGTCAAATTTAAACCCTATATATCAATATATTTAGATATTCTTTTATTTTTAATTAATGTTGTCAACAATGAAAAATACTGCCCTGTATAGTTGAATTTTTAAAAATTGGCCTTTAAGGAGATCTAATGCAAACTCAAAATTTCTTTTGATTTATCTGCAATATATGATGTGAAAGGAATGTTTTACAAACAAATCTTTGGATCTTTCTTGATATATATAGCATCAATAAATATGTTTAGAGAATAGCCTCATACCCAAAATCAACAAACAAAATAAAATTCAAATTTTTGACTTTTCTGAAGGTTTTAATCAAAAATTTCCCGGTATCTGTTGACTGTTATTTTCTAACATATGAAGTGTAAATCATCCACAAATAAAATTTCTAAATTTTGTCTAGTGCCCCTTTAAAAGGCAATGTCAAATTTGACAAAATAAGCGGCCACTTTTACCCTTGATAACACCGTGAATGCCTCTGGATCTAGTGCAAATATCTGCCTGCTCTCTGTGCCCACCACCAAGCAGCTGATAGCATCCTCATCCGCAGTGGACTTCTTCAGCGTGTCTATACAAGTGATGACAGTCTGCCTCTTGAGAGGAGCTTGTTTATGAGCTGCAGCAAACATCTCCATTTGATCTCGATCGGGAAGATTTAAGAATCTGTGAAGAACAAAATTCACATTCGTGTCATATAATTTTGGAATTTTGATTTATTCAGATGGTCTTAAGCAATTCAGTATTTTTATTGTAAATGAATCTTTGCATTTTGTTTTCAATAAAATAACTAAAATTCTTCTTTTGCAAGCATGTTAAGGGGGGACAATATGTTACTCAATTTCACGTTTTTGAAAATTCATTTTGTACCAAAACTTTTTAACAAATTGATTACAGTAAATAAAATTAACATTTTCTGAAAGGGATTTTAACAAAGAACATGATGGGAATGGGGATTTTTGACCAAAAATCACATTTTTTGAGAAAATCACAAAAACACATTTTCTGGCCATTCGGGTTTCCCATTCAGAAGTCAAAAATTACTTTAAGCTTGTTTGGAAACCCGATATCAAATATCAAACATACTGACCAAAAGATACTTCACAAAGGCCTTAAAATTAAACAAAAACCAACAAACCCTAATTAAAATCAAAATAAAATGAATAATAAGACACTAAATATAAAGTAGAGTAATCCATGTTTCACAAGTTATGATTTGAGGCCTCAGCAAAGAGTCTACATAATAAGGCCAATATATCATATATATCACAATCATTTGTATTGGATATACTGTACAATGCGTACTTGATGAAATGTTTATTTATCTCTGTTGTTTCATTCCATCCATTCACTGACCTGAGAGACCGGACTGACAGAGCTCCTTCATTTCCTTCACGTCGGATGCTGTCTAACATCTCACGTAATACGGTCACATCAATTTTATCCTGAAAAATCATCAAATAGATAAATATCACTGATCTTCCTTTTGATGATACATGCTCTTGGTTTGGTCATGGTGATTAGCAATTTCTGTCAAATGGGGTGACTTTGGGTTGTGTATTACTTGAACGATGAACGGCTAACACTATTTAGATAACTTTAGTTTGTATCTTTTAAAAATCTCACTGCATGAACTTATTTGTGTTGCAGCAACTTGCTTGTTTGTTTGTTTTCAGGCGAGAATTAACATTAACTTCTTCTTAGTAGAGGTTTCTCAAGTTTTCTAATCTTTCTTGAACCCACATCAAGAGAGAGGGTCTTCAACAAATGTTGTACAACAATATGTCAGTCGTAATCTAAAACTCCACTGTTCGCTATACGTCTTTTTGGATCTTGAGTCTTGTAACTGGATTATGCCACCTTAACTCTTTCACTCCGGAATACAATTTTCACAATCCGTCCTATTTCACCGAAAAGCAGAGCGGCTCAAAGAGACCAAACTTTAGGATAGCATACGATAATTGTAGTGCGCCAGGGTTGTTCTCCTTGCTAATAAAAATGATCGCGCTAGATAGCTCTTTGTTTTAACTGCATGCTTATACGAGCCGCTGTGAGCGGCTTGCCGGAGTGAAAGAGTTAAGGGTCCTCTAATATTACAGTTACAACTCTATGGGATAAGTTCTTTGGAACAAACTATTGTGTTCTGAGGAACAAGTTGCTTTTAAATAACTTAACTCTCTATCTTGAATCCATAGGTCTTGTTCAAATAACCTACCTCTCTAGCTTGAATCCATAGGTCTTGTTCAACTGGATTCACCTCCAATGCTGGTAAAGTGAACTTGAAATATGGCCGCAGGTTTTTGTAAACATAGACATAGGGACCTGAAGCAACACCAATAGCTGAAGAAAATAAATACACATCAATATTGTATGTTGCAGGCTAGTGTTGCTATATATGTATCATTGATCAGTAACTGACAAAGTCTGCATGGATGAACTTATAAGATTACAGAATTTGAACTTCTTGTAGGGCCAAATAGACAACATGAAAGAGTACATGTATGCAATATATAGGCGCAACAAGATAACAAGATAGCTCTTTATATTGAGGTATCATTGTTGAACTAAATGACAAAGTCTTTTATAATTTTGCATTGCTTTTCATACTATAAAACCAAAATATTGAAACAAAACTGTTTTATATGATATGAAATCCTCCATGTGACAGGAAAAAGTCATATATAGCTCTTTTGTATTGCTTTTGGAACATGATATTTGTATTACAAAATGCGCATGGTTGTTGTGCATGCGAGACCAACTGCAATGCGTTGCACTGCGCGATGCCGATATAGGAAGATGCACATAGCTGTCAATCAAGTCTGGAAAATGAAAACTACAAAAGCAGTTTTGCCAGAATTTCCAAGCATTTGCTATAAAGATTCAACATTACCAAGTGATAAATTTGTTATCCCCTGTTTGTACTCATGCAATAAAAAAACATTAATAGTTTGGGTACGTATCACACTCGGCTTTCAGCTTCGTGTGATTACAAACCCAAACCATTAATATTTTCTTGTATTGCATGAACAAACAGGGGATAACTAATAATATCAATATATCCTTCTGTCATGAAACAAGATTGAAACGAAATTGAAGTTAAATTGAATTACTTTGTACAGCAAATTTATATCCACAAACCAACAAAACTAAAGACTAAGGGTTCTGTCGACATGCCTTATGTCGACATTTAAGTCCACATAAAGCATATCTCGACATGTCAACAGGAAATCTCATTTGTCGACAAAACTGGGCAAGTAAAATTTCATAACAATTTAGTTATGGCTGTTTTTAGCAGTTGAAAGTGTTGCATAAATAATTTAATTCTTATTAGTTGTTCATGATTTAAAACTGTTTTCAAAGTTATTACGATGGTTCACTACAAAAAAGTTCAAAATATCAATTTTATATCATCCATATTGTCATACGCAGAAAGAACTAGCACATTACTATATTACAGGTTAGTCTACGTCTAAAACGAGTCGGTAAGTTTATCCAAACAATTTTGATTTTTCTGCAAAAACCAACTCTTTGACGTAAACTTTATGTCTGCATATATGTCAACGTCGACAACAAATTATTGCGACATGTCGACAAGAAAAAACAGGCTCGACAGAAACCTTACTAAACACTCACATAAAAAAAATCAAAACTCTGGCAATCTTTTCTTCATGTATTGATTTTAAAATATTTTTGCAAATTATATATGCTAAACAGAAATGGCTTACATTTAAAATGTTCAGTAGAGAAATAACCTCAATCACGAAATGGAGAATGTTTCTGCAATAGAATGAACCTATACTGATGTCAGGCTTAATTTGAAATATTATCCATTCACTAAATAAATACTATCTTTGCTTTCAACCCCTAGAGTGGATAAACTTACACTCAAACATTGCGTTTCACTCGCAGTCTCAAGTATATTCATTCTACTCAAAATCAAATCACTAAGTTTAGAATTTCAAACACATGATGCTCTAGATTTTAAAAGAAAACACATAATTTGATTACATTATACTTTCACAAGCCTGTAGCATATTTATACACTCTAGATTTTAG
>JXSR01S000764.1:51113-70887 GCA_000969725.1 Ophiothrix spiculata | reverse complement strand
TTGAGAAAAACGCGTTTGAAAATTACAGTTTGCATTGCCGTCTATGGAGTAATTAACCATTAATTAGCTCATTATGCCAAAACAAAAGTGATATTCGGCTAAAAAGTTACTTGAATTGAAAGAGATCAATAATATTAACATCGTATCAAACAATTGTTTTTTTGACCATTTTGACCATGTAACACATTTTTGACCCACCTCATGAAATGCCACCATAAACAATCACTCAAATAACCTTAAAAATGTTTTGATTAATTTCATGCAAGTACAAAATTTTTGCGATACTCTCAAGGAGCATTGGCGATGCATTCCTGATAGGTTGCCTACTCTCAACCAGACTATCAGTGTTGGACGATTAACCCTCGTCCACCTTAGGGAACCACCCGCCCCCCCCCCCCCCCCCCCCCCCTTAACGGATCGTCGCAGATTGCTCCAAAATGCAAAATAAAGTTAGCCCGATATTTAGAACTTTTTTCAATTTTTACCGACCTAAAGTACTTCATGACATCATATTTACGTAACGCCTTGATTGATTTTCATGATTTTGGTATCAATAGAAAGAGGAGACTCTACCCTATACTATGGTATAAATCAACCACACTTTTGGCGCGTCAATTTCATTTTCACAGGGGGGGAGGTAACCACCCCCCCCCCCACTTACGTGACGACGTAGTAGAAAATACCTTACGTGGACGAGGGTTAATACAAGTTAATAAAAGTTAATACAATATGCTTACAATATCTACATGTATGTGTCCCTACCCAAGGCAGTAAATATTATAAGTAGTGAGAGTAGACTATTGCACTGATCAATCTACTTACATGCTTCTGTACTGTCTGACTGCAGATCGGCTGGTCTGGGTTAACTCCTTCTCAAAAGATGATTGACCACTAGTCTTCTTCTTTTTCTTCTTGGCTGTTGGAAGAAATTATCAAATGTTATTAACATTCTGACAGGGGCATTACTGCCTCAGGGTTCCCTCAACACCCTTGTCAGTCTCCATATGGAATGAGGAATAAACACATTAAGAAGAAACAGACTGGAATTAGAAGAATTTCCACTGGAGGTGTAGTTTCCAACAATGCAGTCATCATTCAATTTAAAACATTATCTCATTGGTAGCTGGCGAGTGAAAAATCAATCTGGCATCACTGACAAAATGTTGTCAACCAGTTGCCAAGGACCCTGACAGCATAAAAACACAAACGAAATAATCTTAACTACTAGGCCTGGGACTAAAACCCGGGTACCCGTCGAGATTACTCGGGTACAAAATCTGCCGACCAATTACCCGAACTAGACAATAAAATCATAGAATTTTGAACAACAAATATTGTGTTTACAATTTATGATAAAATCATCATCTGTTCGAAGTAAACATGATGAATCATGACCACATGACCGGCGAAAAATCAAAATTTTGGGTGTAATTAAGACATCATAATTCATATGGTCGTAGTATACCCTTTCTAACAATGTAAATGCTCAATTATCCATACAGTCGGGTACCCGACCTAAAAAAATATGTTGGGTACCCGGATAGCAAATTACCCGAAAAGTCCCAGGCCTACTAACTACTCTGATGACAATCTAACATATTATTCACCATGTACAATCATATAAGAAATTAATTTAGTGGAATGCACATATACCCTAAACCAAGGCCTGACAATCGGTGGGTTTAATCTCGTGTGTAAAATGATAATTGATACAATAAAAGTGGCAGGCCAACCTTTGGAAATCCATAAAAACGGGACACTTTGGGAACGTATAGTGAGCCCCTCAATCAGAACCATGTTACTTTTTAATTTGAAAGATTTTTTGGCAAAAAACATGACTTTTCTTCATTATTTTGGCTCAGAAAGGTAAATAAAACATGGATAATTGATATACCGTATCCACTCGTCCAATTCAACTATATTCCGACTGACAAACCCTTTAAATTATTAAATACTCCAACTGTCAAGAATTTGATAGATCATCTTACTCTATGATGAAGCATTGTAACATTATTTTGACATCATTTTTGGCACAATGGTATGAAATAACCCATCTGTACAGTGATATACATTCAGAAAATCCATAGTTGAATTGGACGAGTGAATAGGGTATTCTGATCTGAAAAAATTTAAATAGTTTAACATGCTAGTGATTGTATTTTTCTTGAACATTTTTTTTTTTGCAGTATGCAAATGCAGGACGTCCTACATATTAAGGTTTGTTAATGCGGGATGGTTTGGAAGCCTTCAGTGGTATTAATTTACAGTGGAAACTCGTTAGTACGAGATCGCTTAAAACGACAACCCGTATAATACGAGCAGTAACTCTCGGTCCCGACTTTCCTCCACTGTTTACTACACAAAGCTATCTGTTTAGTACGAGGTCAGTAATACGAGCTCCGCATAGTAAGAGCACTTACCGACAGTCCCTTGCATAACTCATCATTAATTTTTCGACGGATAATACGAGGTCATTTTTGAAGGTGTCTATCAGTGCAGTTTTTCTTTCCCAGGCTCTTCTTTTAACCGAAAAGCACGTGGTGAGCAAGGTGGCGAGGTAAGTGTTTCTAGTTCTTAAAGTTATAAGGCAGCTTTAACTGTTAATCTATTATAGCAATGCGAAAAACACGGCAGCGTGATAGCTGCTTAGCGTGATAGCTGCTTCGTATGATTTACGTTGATATAAATTCATACGTCGATGTATAAATATTCACCGCGTCGTACATGATTGCACTAGTCAGTATAGCGCGCATTCACTGTTTTGGTCAGCGATCTTTCGAAAGCAGCGAGCGATCAAACAACGTTTAAGAAAATTCTTTTTTGTTTTAAGCAACTACTGCACAGACATGCAAAAATGGTATTTATGATAAATTTAAACCATTTTTTACTTAAAAAACCTATCGAATTAAACAAAATCTGTCTCTCTCAACTTGTAAATGTTGTCCAAAGTTAATCAGTTTTACGTGGTGGCACATTAGGAAATGTCAAAAGTCGCGTCGTTAGCCCGTTATCGCTACATAAGGCCTTGCGATATGCCACTGGAAATTTAATTTCATCATCATAATGGTTACGGTGGGATATATTTTTAATGCGAGCTCCGGTTAATACAAGCTTTCGGAATTTGCCCCCTCTATCTCGTACTAACGAGTTTCCACTGTATTATGATATTTGATAAAGATATCTCATTCTTAATATAATATTTAATTCAAGAGTTACTGCTTAAATTCAGAACAAACCACATTTTCATAATAAGTAAAGCTCAAAACAATCAATGTGCACATGTTTCATGTGTTTGTGTCGAGTCTTATGATTTCAGCTTCAGCCTTAATGAACCTAAAAAGTACAAATGAAAAAAATCTATCAACTTTACCTATCTTATCTGCAGAATTGGCTTTCTTGCCAAACTTTTCTGGGATAGTTTTTCTTGATCTCTTGGCCTCCCTATGAGCAAATAATTGAGATTTCTCCAACTCAAACTTGACTCTGGCTTCAGCCTGTAAGTAACAACAAAAAACAAGTATTAAATGTCTTGGTTTAACAAAAATATGTTGAAAGTTATCTTTGTTCAAATCAACTAGCCCTGAACACATGACACATTTATTTTACTACAAACATATAAGCTCCCCTTGACAATCGTACGTAGGAGTGATTTACTATGTGTTTAAATCAATATTGGATTCCCATAACCCATCCTTTCAAATTTTATCCTTTCAACCATTTGTGATGGCTCACCCTGAAAGGGGGGACTGTTACATCAGTTACAGCATTTTCTAAGCTTTAACATGACACCTTACTTGTTGAAATTGATCAAGGCGATCAAATTTTACAACAGAAATCTGCTGGAAATTCTTATTATTTTCTATATTTTTTGCTGCCTATTTTCATCAGTTTCTCGAAAAGTGTTCTGTCACAAAGTCCCCCTTTTCAGGGTGAGTCATCACATTTTAGCACTGGTACAATAAGGAGCATATATGGCCGATTAGATAAGGCACCCGTCTCATAATCCATAGGTTGCGAGTTCGAGCCCTGCTTGTGTCAACGTGTTGTGTCCTTGCAAGGCACTTTATCCTCATAGCCCCCTTGTAATGTCTAGTATGCGCTCATTGGGCTTCATTCTACAAATTGTACCATGTAAATTAATAATTTAGAAATTCTAGCAATTTGACCTGTGGATCAGAATTAGAGTTTGAAATAAAAACCTTGTTTATTTATTATTTAAGCGGACATCTGTGACCTACCAAGTTACAATTCACTGCCGAAGGAATGTCATACTCCGATTCATTCACCCGGAAATTGATCCACACTATTCTCATGACCTATGGCATCAATTTGAATTAACCGTGTTATACTTTGATCAGCACTAAATAGGCAGGAATTATGAGGCTTTTCTTTTTTTTTCTTTTTTGTACCAAGGACCACGCATGGGATTATGAGGCTTTTCTTCATCCACAAGTAAAGATAATCCAACTTACACGCGCGCCGTAGATACTGATGCGCAAGCCACACGTACAAAGCGCGCCGCATCTCCTGCAGTCGTGCTGTGTTTAGTTACGCAAGAATTTATCTGTATCCATTCATAATGTGAAGAGGCCTGCCTATTTGGTGTTGATCCAAGTATAACTGCAGTTGTGTTGACAATACCTGATGCAGTGGCGTAGCCAGACTCTTTGGTCAGGGGGGTCAAAGATATTTTTTCCCGGTATGTGCACATTTCTTCCCAATTTTTCCCAAAAAATCCATTTTCGTACACCCAAAATAAATTCCAAGTCGATTTTAAAACTGACAAGCAAAAAAATAAAAAAAAGGTTTTAAGCGATTTTTGCACATCTTTTGACACTCGTTTTTTTGTCAGGGGGGCAGTCTATGCTGGCTACGCCACTGACCCAAGGTAAGATCGTCTCCCATAGCAACATTACATGACCAGCAAAGCATATTACTTAGTCTTCTCTGGTGGAGACTATGCAACCCACTGTGACCTGAGTGTATTATAGTGTGAACGGTTGCTGGGATAGACAAGACTAATTTGTTATCACTTCGACATGTTAAATTATGTTATCACTTCGACAGTGAATAACATTGGAATAAATTTGTGGGAAACTTACTGTTGCTTTCCTCTTCTTCATTTTCTCCATCTTTATATCTATTCCTTTCTTTTTGACATCTCTTGAATTATCAAGTCGCAGTGATTCTGTTTTAGAAAATAAGTTTTTAGGTAAAACACAGGTGAAATATAATAATTTATCTAATTGTAACATAAAATTTAAAATTATCTAGTCAAATACGAGGCTTAGTTATGAGCATACGTCCACAACTGGAGTAACGCTATGGGAATGCGTAATAATATACTACATACAGCATAATTTATATGCTAAGTGTCTGTGTAACCCATCAACACGAATGTAGTATTTTTGATTTATGCTCTTCTATTCATAGCAGTTCTTCTTAAGCTTTTTGTGATTTTTTTTCTCTCTGTGGTTTTGTCTACCTCAATGTATGAAACTTGCAGTATTAATCCAATTATATAGAATATAATTCATATTTTGTAAATTGGGTGCCTCCACCCACACGCCAAGCATTTTTGGAGGCATCCATGTCTCTCATACCTCAGTGTGTATTGTCTTATAATATACAAAAATGTATATTATTATACACAATTACACAATGTACTTATTGTACTGACCAATATGTATTTTCTTGTGTATGGTGAGACGAAACAAATAAATGAAATGAAAATACAAAACAATTGTTTTCCAATTACACGTTAAAAGAACTTGATCACAACACAATATGCACCTTTCATTTTTGGCCAAATTTTGCGCACACAGCAATTACACTTGACTAACTCAATAATATTTCTCAGTCAAAGTACCCTTTAGTTGCATGAGCATAGATTTTCCCTATAAAGTATTCAGAAATGTGCTCCTCCTTACCCTTTTCCATCATTCTTTCCTTGTGCGTCTGAAACCACGTTCTCTTTGGTCTACCCATGATTTCATCATGGTGTTCAATCATGGCCTGTGCTTTGTGCACCTGCAATTCAGACACTCGGAACTCTTTTGCATGAGCATGGATTTCCCCTATAAAGTATTCAGAAATGTGTTCCTCCTTACCCTTTTCCACCATTCTTTCCCTGTGCGTCTGAAACCATGTTCTCTTTGGTCTACCCATAATTTCATCATGGTGTTCTATCATGGCCTGCGCTTTGTGGACCTGCAATTCTGACACTCGGAACTCTTTTTCCTCTAGTTCCATCTTCATCACTTTGTAGACATCTTTCTCCATATTTTCTATCCTGTCCCTGTATTTTTGAATAACCTCTGTGGATGAAAGACAATAATTCATAAATGATCAACAAATCTCCAATGTATGATTCATTCATAGTTCAACAACTCACCGTATCTTCTTATACGGGAGCGCGCCGTTGTTGATTAGTGGTGAATCCACAGTTGATATTCAAATAAGCGCGTCACGCACGGCACAGCGTACACAAAGGTGCGTTTACGCAGTGCACATAAATCGGCGCACTGTTCATCGCGCATCGGGAACTTGAGTACGTGCAAGGACTGGCGCTTGGGAACAGTTGAAAACGACAAAGCAACAATCATTTAAAAACTAGCCTTTTGTTTCAGATTCTTCAAAGTATTTTTATTGAGATGAGTATTGAAAACATTTAGAATTTAATTAATACGTTTTCAGGAAGATTTTCGCTGTTGAAAGGTATTCAAACATGCTATAGAGATGTTCATCGCTAATCAACAATGATGCATCCGATGCGTCAGTGTATTTTTATCACACTCGGGTGGCTAAAGCCACCCTCGCGCGATAAAAAAATACGCAGACGCATGGATGCATCGTTGTTGATTAGCGATGAACAACTCTGTAGCATGTTTGAATACCTATTTGGTCTTGGATTGCATATGGCGATTTGGCAATGTTGTTGATGAGATCAAAACATGATGATGAGACATCCCTACTGTTGTGTCTATCCATTTATGGCTATTAAACATTGTTCAAAATTTGTTGATTTCCAAATCTCAATGATAATCATTCATATGGATCACCTGAAAGTTATATTGGATTCAAGATATTAAGAAGGGACATGGTCAGAGAAACCTATAATTGGCCGATGCTGTGTTATTGTTGCTTGTAGTAGGACTAAATTTAACCACATATAACGTACAACTTTATAAAACACCTTACGACCAGTGTTCCTGCCGTATGGTGCAGGGGCCGTATTCATAAAGCACACTTAAGTGCAACTTTTTTAAGAGTTTCCCTTAAATCTGCTGAATTTTAAGACAAACTCTTACGAGTTGCACTTAAATGAACAAATATTTAAGGGAAACACTTAACTCTTATAATTTTAAGGGCAACTCTTAAGGGGACATTGGAGCACCCTTAAGAGTTGCCCTTAAGTCATATGGGTATTCTATAGCATATATTTTACATAATTTGCTTTTTAATAGAAGAAAACACTTCAAGTGTGATTTAAAAGAGTCAGATTAATACTTAGATTTAATTTTTACAAATTATAGTTAGCATTTTGGCACCTAAAATTACATTTAAAAATAACAAAAATTACACACTGCAATAAAGCAGAAATTGAGCTTTAAAGTTAAGGGAATCACGTAAGTTAAGTGAAACACTTAAGTGTTTCACTTAAACTTACACTTAAGTGTAAAAGTTGGACTTAAGTGTAAGGGAGTTTTATGAATACGGCCCCAGGAGCCCTGAAAATTGGCGCAACAGGTTTTTGAAAATGTGTCAGAAACATGCTTTTTCTTGCTTTATTTAGCCCATTTTTAACCTCAAACAGTTACTGATTTTGGTGTAAGCACCTCTGCAGTTTTGTTGGTCTAATTGGCGCAAGCCCCAAAACCTTGGAGAGAACGCTGCTTACGACCCTGGTTATGGATGCTCATTAAAAATAATCATTATTATTATTTGATTCTTGTTCCTGCTAAGGCCATATGGCGCAGCATTGGCGCAGGAGCCGTGAAAATTGGCGCAACTAGTTTCGGGAAATGTGCAAGAAGCAGCTGACGAAGGATGTCTTTTCTCGCTTTATTTAGCTAATTGTCAGTCCTAGCTCTTGATTTTGGCCCAAACACCTCTTAGTTTTATCAAACTTGATAGAATTGGCACATGCCTAAAAAGCTTAGAGGGAACACTGCTTGGTATGTTTTGTACCTTGAATCTGTTTTTGTTTTTAACTTTGCAAAACTAAATAGCATCAATCTTCTAATTGCAAAGTAACAATGTTTTCTGTAAGTCTTACCTTGGGGGACCATACGACTCTTGACAGGATTCCTTGCCCTTTTCACAATCTCTTTCAGCATCTTCCTTTCCTTTTCTCCTGCCAAACTTACTGACCTGAAAAAAAATCATAGGCAATTAACCATAGGCTTGAGAGCAATAACAGACAGTACAGTATTCTTAAGAATTAAGTTTCGCCGTTCACGGATTTTTTGGGAGAATGGCGCTTGTTGCTACCGTGGTTTGCGTGAAAGTCAACTCATTTACGTACATATTACAGCACGTGATTGGTCTAATTCCAGTGCTTGTGAAGCGCCGACGATCGCGCACGTTACGCTTGAGATACACGATGCAGTACGCAGGGAACCTTAATAAATAAAAAATACTGCATACCACCTTGTCCTAGTGCAATAGCATTGTCACACATTCCCATCAACATTTTCAAAATTCTACTGCGGGAGACTTCTGTAATCAGTTAAATTCATGAATAACGTTTGCAGGCAACTGACATATGAGGCCCAAAAGGTACACCCAAATTTTTTTACGTACCTTTTGAAAACTGACAAGCAAAAAAACCCCAAAAAAGTCTCAAAAGCGCACAAACGACTCATAACGATCTCATATTCAATATCTCAACAAAAATGTAATACAAAGTATAAGTTTTAAATCATTTCTACCAATTTCTTTTGTAATACAGCTGTACGCACTTCCATCTACAGGGAATATTCACGTTAGCGGGATACCAAGGTAGATTTTTTAAAAAGCAGGAGATATGGCTACGTACCTGATTGGGAGATCAGGAGGGCTACCTAAAACCATGTGACTCCCACCTAAATTGAGAGATTTGTCAGAGGGCTCAAATTGGGATATTCAGGTACACTCAAGTCTAGCTGAAATCATATTCAAGTAACTTATGTGATTTTAAGGGTAAGTATTCCAAGGTCCCAAAAGCCATGAGTTATAACTACAAAATCAATGCACGCGAGGTCAATTTTGATGAGTGCATTGGACAGCAATCAAAATTTACCGCAAGTGCATTGATTTTGAGCTTTCATTTGGCATCAAATAATATATTACTTCCGGTTGAGCCCAGGGGGATGAGAATGTGATCGGAACCTACACATTTAACATAACTAACATTTTTTTAAATAATCAAACAAGTGTCGCTTTTCAAATGGTTGTCCTTAAACATGGCTTTTGTTGAAATTACCCATGCCAGAGATGCCACTTGGTATCACTAAAAAATCCTGAAACTTTCAAAAAAATTCTGAAAATGCACATACATTTTGGCAAAAAAACTGAAAAAAGGGCTAAAAATAAATAAAAAACGCATAAATTTTGAGTAAAAAAATCCTGAAATTAGGAAAAATCCTGAAAAGTGACATCTCTGCCATGCACTCTTCTTCAGTAACTATTAGAGTTTTGAAATTTGAAATTTTCTGATGAGTTATCAATGGTTGATATTTCAACATTTTTCAGACCAAATATGAACACCTATGTGCCAGTAATAAACTGGATTTCGCCAAATGATTTGTTAAGAGGAATACCTACCTTCCACTCTTGCCAGCCCTTGCAGTCCTACCAACTCTGTGCACATAATGCTTGACGGAATTGGGCATTGTAAAGTTGATCACCTGAAATAATCAAACCAAGAACAAGTCCCAGATTAATACAATTCATTTGAATCAAATACATTTTGTCTTAACTAATGCTTGGACATGAAAGTACATGGCCCTACATAAATCCACTGCGTATGCAACCTACGCAGGTACAACCAGGCTTTTCTGGCAAAAGCAAAGTCGAGGAACTGTAAATTGTTTATTGAACACTGAGTTCCATAAACATCAACATGAAATAAAATTACAATTGTGATGAAAAAGCCTCAACCATATAACCCTGGTCACTTATTACCTTGCGGCGAGGTACGATGTGTTTACTGCATCATACCAGGTAGAAATTCAGCACACGGCCTGGGCGATGTTCATTAGCCATGAACACTCCAAAAAACATGTGCTTGTGAACGATGTCTTCAGCTATAGTCAAATAACAACCGGCAGCTGACCGGTGACCGATCTGGCGACGCAAGCACATACCAATGTTTCTTCTTTCCAATTACCATGGTTATGTGACCATAGCATAATATAGGCCTATATATATATATAGCTATTTAGTTTTATACAAATTACAATAAAAGGACAGAATATGACAAGATGATGATCTTAAAGGGTGTAGAAATCCATTTGCAATTCCCCCTCCCCATGTACACTATATCTTCAATCTTCCAATCACTTACAGTTTTGACGCCTTCTATATCCAGACCCCTGGAGGCTAAATCAGTTGCTACTAAAATGTCCACTTGCTCTTCCTTAAATTTCCTCAGCGCTTCTAACCTCTTTGTCTGAGACATATCTCCGTGGAGTTCGGCTACATTTAGCCCAATCAAACCTAGCAGTATGTGCAGCCTGTGTGCCTGCTTCTTGGTCTGGACAAATACCATGCAATGGTCGTGGAAATTCCGGCAGCAAAGGGCTGAAAAAAGGTTAATAAGTTAATAAAGCAAAGTCTGGTTATAAAAACAGGGTGTCAATATACTTTTATGGGGATGGAATGAGATGGGATGGAATTACAATTTACATCCAAAATACCATAGTAAAAAACATAGTTTCCTGTCATTTACAACTCGTTATTGCGTCAGAGCAAACCAAGTGACCTACATCACTTGTCGGCCTCTGACCAATAACACATCATCAGCATCAGAATTACATCAGAGTGACCAGGAAACAGTGCTATGTTCTGAGAGCTCTCCAGGTTAGCAGTCTCCAGCTTTGAGCACATATGTCTGATAAAAACATTTTCTGTTGAGAATGAGTTTTCTTTTATTTCAGAAAAATTCCTTCCCACAACGCTTGGACAGTGTTTACTAAAATGCATGGTGCAGGTGGAATTTATAAGTAACAGGGACCTGCATTCTGAATTGTGTTTACACTGTTTGGTGAATTATGGCATCAACTTTAAGGAAACACATTTTGGTGTGAATGTGTTTTTTTTTTCTTGCATTTTATTTCTTCTTTGGGAAAAAGATTAGTAACAATGCTGGCACTACTCATTGGAAAAATGGTCTTGCTATTCATATAAAAGCAAGGTTACCCCTCAAAATATGCTTCTTATCTGGCCAAAACAAGGCTCTTTCTTTATTCTATAATTTGGCCACAGTACACTCACTGCTAATGATGACATCAAAAACTCCCAAGCAAACTCGAAATTTAAGCTGATATATTCACCAATAGCATGATAGATAGTGTGCAGAAAAAAAGTGTTTCAGAGTTATTTCAAGGGAGTTGGATTTTCTAAAATTATATTTTCTGCATGCCAAGGTGCGGTTGAAATTTTTGATGAATGGTTTGATATTTTGTTTTGCACTTACCTGCCGTAACAGCCTCTCTGTCACCCTCTTTGTTAGCTCTTATTCGAACAAATTCCTGTCTGAGATTGTAAGCAACGTCTGTGTTCTCGTTGACAAATAACTTAACAGGATTCTTGAGTGATACTGCAGCAAGATCTTTAACCTGCAAACAGGGCAAAAGTTGAAGATGAAAATGTCAAATATTACATTAATAAAGGAGCTTGGTCCGATTTTTCAAAATTGAGTTTTTAATGTCATATGATAAAGGAGCTTGGTCTGATTTTTCAAAATTGAGTTTTTAATGTCATATGAAAGATGACCACTCAAAAGATTAAAGTTTCAAATTTCAGCTCAATTGGTCTCAACTGTTTTAATTTTATGGGTAATTTCATATTTCAGAGCTGCCTATAATACGTTACTGTGTATTATTGATTATGGTTACCATAATTAGACATATTTTCATGTATATCTCCAAAACGAAACGTAATTCAGCCGTGAAATTTCACATGGGATATGAGAAAAATATGAGCAACATTTTGGTACCAAAATCTCAAAAAATTTGAAAAAAAAATGAGGCAATCTGACCATGCTCCTTTAAGAAAGTTTATGATTTTCAAATGTCCAAAATGGTAAATTAAGAAAGGTCAAAACACAATGATAAAAAAGGACGCTACAAAAATAGTAAATAAATAAATAAATTCTGGGGATTTATAATGCGCTATGCCTCCCAGATTTCTACTTCCACACAGCCTCTGCACACTTTACAGGTGTTTGCTGACTACTGTGACCCAAGTAAGCTCCATTCCACACCAAGCATCATTTCAGGTTCTGCGCTGCTGAACCTTGATCAGCCCATATGCATCATTGCTTCCAGGATCAGTTCCTCCGAGTTTCGTACAGGTTTCCCATGAGACAATTAGCAGTTAGTTCCTTGTCCAAAGGAATTTCAAGCACACTCAACTTTTGGCACCAGCAAGGTTTGAACTCGGGACCTTCCGCACCGCAAGCCAGCACCTTAGCGTTTAAGCTAACTTGACTGCTATAAGTACTAATAATACTAAGAGATTTAGCTATGTAATTGTGTTTAGCCTTTTAGCTGTCTATTTCCATTTGCTGATTTTTTTGTATTGCTCTTAATTTTTGGTGTTAGTCTTCCATTAGTGAGAATTCTGTACACTTGACATGCTTTCCTACCTCATCTGTCATCGTAGCAGAAAACAGCATGGTCTGTCGATGATAAGAACACAATCGGATGATTTCCTTCATCTGTTCTGCAAAATATTCATCCAACATCCTGCATGAAAATAAATGAAATACATTATATCAAAACTGCACTAGAAATATTTGATTAAACTCTAACCATTCTTGGAAGTGTGATGTGGTAAAAAGGATGATTCTCCAGATATCACAGCTGAGACCTTTCATAACCAAGACTCTCCAAACGGAGTCGCTGTTCATCACAGATTCAAAAAGGGCATCCTCCACAGTATGTCACCATTTTGAACCACCACAAAGATCAATTTGGAATAATCAGGTTTAATTACTAAACCTGTTACATAACCAGTCATGGAGATATACAAACAAAGCAATGGGAATTATGTATGGTCTATACTACACATAATGTTTAAAAAAGTCTTAAGCTTAAAGTGTACTAATTTTGAAATACAAAAGACCATCACAAAAGAATTCACACTTAATTCGAGACACTAGCAGCAGCCAACGACAAAGAAAAAGCAATGAAAGATTTTTCTTATTGTCGTACATTAATGCATTTGGTACTACAATTTGATATTGATCAAATGACTAGCTCCTAGCTCAAAAAACTGATACACATTTAGCAACAATAAAAATAGTGTATGACAAATTAATTATGTGGATAGTTCTTAAGTATACACCAGGAATTTCAAAATAAGAAATGCTTTCAATCCAACAAGCTGAATGCTTACAATGCTGAAGTCCTGAGTTCATGTCCCGGTGGGGCAAAAGTTAAATATGCTTTGGGGTTCCAGAGCCCAAATTTTGCTCAAAAAACTAGTTCTGAAGGGTCATTTTTTGGTCCCTTAGTTCTCTAGACCCCCCTTTTCAGAGTCAATCTTCCGTTCCCTAGAACAGGGTTTCAGATATCGGGGCCGCAAACCCCTACCAAAAAAAAAATGTGGGTGTCCTCCCCCCCCCCGGGTATTCCCTAGACAAGTGACCAACTGCTAATTAACCAACCTGTTGTTTTGGCCTCACTACTGAGTAGAATGCTGAAGAAATATTAAAAGTGATAGCACTTCTGCAATTGCCCTCTGCCACATACAGTGCAAGTACCGCAACATTGCTGCTTGCTGCAGCCACATTCTTATTTATCTATTTAATCTTTCTTTAAGCAAGGTAGCCCATTCAATGATAAGCACTGATTTCCAAGGAGGCCCTACATACAATAGTTGAATATAAACAATTTACATGGTAGTTGAACATAAACACCTCACAAAAGATAAGTGGACAGTCAGTCTGATCCCCATAAATCCAAGAATGAGCCCTCATATTCCATCAATACTGCAACACATGAAAAATCTGCAAACTCAGCCAAATATTGACTCCAAATTTGACATCAAAACCGCCACCACTCTTTTACACCAACCGTTTGGAATTTTGATCTCAGTTTTCATTTCTCACATAGGGTAATACAAACAATACACAATTATCAGTTCAGCTCTACTCACACTTAATGCACCGCTTAGAAAAAGTTGTTTACAGCATAATAAAATGCGTGGGGATTTCAATTTCTATTCGTTCTGCATGACCAAGAAATGTCAAGTTGAAATGTGAGGAAAATCAATAACCTGCGAAGTGGAAACTTTTGTTCTTGTTGATTTGTTGAGATGGTCATCAGAAGAAAAGACATAGCAGAGTTGTTGAATACACATCGTTATGGTTCTCTCAATTGCTACAAGAGGAAAAATTAACAGGGCTTGTATATATCGAAAATTGACAATTTCAAAGAGTTCTAATTGGATTCATCAAAGCAAATTTCTCCACCTACCTATCAGCTTCATCAAGAATTAAGATTTCAATATCATTGACATGAAACACTGGTGCATTGTGCAGATGATCAATGAGTCGACCTGGTGTTGCTATGACGATATCAGGACCGCGACGCAATGCAGCTTCCTGGAGTTTGACATCAAGACCACCTGGAAAAAAGTTCAAGAAAGTTAATGAAGAAGAAGAAAATGAGTCTTAACCATCAGTCAGATTGTATCAATAATTATATGTCAATTAAAAAATTGTTTGGTTTATTTGACTACAAGCAGAGCTCTATTTTATATTGTTATTGCTCACGGGGTAGGCGCGAGCTATATAGTATTTATTTCTGAGATGTCAATAGGGAAATTTCGGATTTGAAAGAAAGCCTGAAAATATTTAATACCGACCAACTTCAGTTGAGTTGTACCACGTGTATCAAAAAAAATTGTGCACGGATTAAAACTGATTTTGACCTTGATAAAAGCACCGATTCATACATTTCTTGTTATTGTAGTAAAGCAGATTTAATAAGCTTTCAAATGCAGAAAAAATGATAGAAATCGGATGAAAAATAAAAAAGATATGACCAATTTTGTAAGTACTCTTCACGAGGCTTGTATAATAATATCTATAACTGGCATAACTACCTACCCACGGCTAAACAGCACTCTATATTGGTGAACTGACTGAGCTGCCTAGCGACATTATACACCTGTACACCCAACTCTCTTGTTGGCACCAAGGTTAGTACCCTGGTGACGCTTGCTTCACAAGGCTTGTATAATAATATCTATAACTGGCATAACCACCTACCCATGGCTAAACAGCACTCTATATTGGTGAACTGACTGAGTTGCCTAGCGACATTATACACCTGTACACCCAACTCTCTTGTTGGCACCAGTGTCAGTACCCTGGTGACGCTTGCTTCACGAGGCTTGTATAATAATATCTATAACTGGCATAACTACCTACCCACGGCTAAACAGCACTCTATATTGGTGAACTGACTGAGCTGCCTAGCGACATTATACACCTGTACGCCCAACTCTCTTGTTGGCACCAATGTCAGTACCCTGGTGACGCTTGCTTCACGAGGCTTGTATAATAATCTCTATAACTGGCATAACTACCTACCCACGGCTAAACAGCACTCTATATTGGTGAACTGACTGAGTCGCCTAGTGACATTATGAATCTGTACACCCAACTCTCTTGTTGGCACCAATGTCAGTACCCTGGTGACGCTTGCTTCACGAGGCTTGTATAATAATATCTATAACTGGCAAAACTACCTACCCACGGCTAAACAGCACTCTATATTGGTGAACTGACTGAGCTGCCTAGCGACATTATACACCTGTACACCCAACTCTCTGGTTGGGACCAATGTCAGTACCCTGGTGACGCTTGCCTCACGAGGCTTGTATAATAATCTCTCCAAAACTGGCAACATGAAGGCAGCTGTTTTTCCTGTAATATCAGAAAGAAAAATATTGTAATAAGCAAACTTAGGGACACACCATTAGATTTCCAGGGGGGAGCAGGAAGTTGGGTTCGGGTTGAATTTTTTTTTTCCGCATCCCGTTCGGGGGCGATTTTTTTTCTTAGAAATTACTGTTTTTTTCCCTATTCCATGTTCAGGGGTGATTTTTTTTCTTCTGCCTATGAAGAGGGAATTTTATTCCCAAAAACTTCCTGCTCCCCCCCCCCTGGTAATTTAATGGTGCGCCCCTAACTTATTTCACACATTTTGTCCCTATCTACATGTACACCATAAACATAGAAGTACTAAATTTACTTTCCAAATGTTAAGGGGTGGGGCACTCATATACTTCTACGTGCTGTCATCATTATATAGTACTTCAAATTTCACACCAAAAACACGAACCTGGATCAGATGAAGAATACCAACCTTAATGACTGACCAGCTTGTGAAATGGGGACCTTTTACGCAGAACTCGAGGTATTTATTTTAGACACTTGTTTCGTTCGTAAATCCACCATAAAAATGTACATACACTTTCCGCTATTCTACAAAACAACATCCATTTTTATGGTTTAATGCCTTTGTTATGTCGGGTGTAGAATATTGTAGATATTGATAGCATCAACATTATTCATTTACTGTGATATTGAAATTCAGGATAACACCTTTTAAAAAGCAGACATGTAAGATAGCAACATTCATCTCTTTTAAATTCACACACTGAGCCTCAAGTATACACTCCTGGTCAAAAGTGTTTGCGCACGCTTAAATACAGGCACAAACGTAATTAATATATCAAACGACCAAGACTCTGAAAAAATTCATGTTTTTATAGGTGCATAATGTATGTTTTCTCTGATATTCGATCTTCCATAACCATAAAAATGGCTGATTTCCTGGACCATATACAAATACACCACACACACTTTTTGCTGTGTACCTATGTAGTTTAATAGTTCAGTGCTCGTTATCACCGTGTAACCGTAAAGAACATTTTCAGGTCATACGTTTTCCAACAAATGTGCAGTTATGTATTTTAACACCGTTTTTGAATGTGTGGAAGAAAGTATAAAGTATGTTTAGCACGCCATATTGTTAAATGCGGTAAATGCAATTCCTGTTGAGTTCGTTAGATCTATTATGTAAAATATAAATCCGAAAAAATATTACGTAAATGATGAATGGTTCTGGTTAAAGGTTTTGTGCGCAAACACTTCTGACCGGGAGTGTATGCTCCACCCATCCCTCCCAAAAAATACTTGAAGAGTTCCTATTTGCATTACACATGCACTGTGACTTTGCTTGATAAAGGCTGTGGATTTCTATGCAATGATGACAACACATATGTATTGATGGGCCTTGGTATTAGACATTTTTTTCAATACATGTCAAATGAAGTTTTTCAGTATTGTTTAAAACAATCAATATAGTTGCCATTTGAAACTACTTAGTTCTCTATGTCAGTAAACATAAGCAGAATTTATTCTTTCCCTAGAGACATCCATATTGGAGAGCTGAGCTTTCAATATTCTAGCAAGTGTCACCTTCAGAACTTCATAGCTCTGAAGATGACACTCGCTAGAGTATCGAAAGTATAGTTATATAGTTGAACCTCTTCAAAGATTTAAAAACTATCCACTAAGAAACAGGTAGGTAGGACTGATGAAATAGAAAAAATGATCATTAATTACAATGCAAATATTAACAATATTGATTACTGCATACACCAATTGTTAAAGTATCTTCATGAAGATTTGGACAAATCATAGATTTACAGGGGAGATACAAGGCACGCCGCCATTTTTATTCCAGCATGGAGACAAAATTGAGGTATTCGGGTTTTTGCCGATAGCTTGCCGATGATGCATCGCACTTGGTCATTAATGTGCGAATATTGAAACACACACACACGCTTTACGTGCAGGTTGGCGTATCATTCGCATAAAGTTTTATTTGCGCAGGATGTCTCTACACGTAACCAAGTCTCGGCACTCCGGGTTTGGCGGGAACCGAGTGGAACCAAATACCCTCAATTTGAGCTCCATGGCTGACGACGCCATTACAGGGGCTAGTATACAGAGCCTGGTATCTCCCCTGTAAATTTATGGGACAAATTCAATTACCTGTGCCTGTTGCTGCGCATGCACATATATCTTTCCCCAACAGAGCTACTGGAATAGTCACTGCCTGGATTGGAGTTGGGGTGCTGAAATTCAGCGCATTGACCGCCTGAAATTGAAAAGGAGTTCAAAAGTACATTATCAAATTATTCAAAATGCTGTTGCAAGTTTCTCAATAAACAATTTACCTTGTATGCAACAATCAGTTTAGTAAGATGAGTAGTTCTTAAATGTAAACCATAGTAATTTTTTTAAATATTCCTTCAAAATTCAAATACTAAGTCTCTTAACGTAAACAAATGTGGGATGCTCTGGCAAAATAATCGGAAAGTCACGAATGAAGATTTTAAACAAACGGCTTCTAAAGTAAAAATATGGTGAAAAAGTCAAATTTCATTTTTTGACATAAAATGCATCTACACATAAGTGTTTATATTAACTATTCATGGAGTTTCGAAGGTAAATTATGCTGGAAGTGCAATTAATCACGGTTAATTGATCATGTTTTGCTTTTTGCTATCATACACTGTAGTAATCAGTAATTTGACATTTGATTTGCAGCGAATTTTAACTGCCATATTTTAAGTGGACTGCCTTGTATTTTGATCTCTAAATGGAGAACGGAGAAAGAAAGTGTAACATATTAAATATCACTTCAGAGCTGAGATTATAGAGATTTAAATTATGCCATAAACTCAATTTTGAACGTCGCGACTTAACGCTCATTTTGCCAGTGCACCCCTCAAATTATATACAGAAAAAAGACAGCGAACATTGCAAAAGATTGATTTAACAGTGTAATCAAAAACCATTAAAATGGTTAAATCAAGCTGAAAATAATCTGAATTTGGACAATGAAAATATCTGAAATCAGATTCTGAAAATTCTCATGCCTGAAATACACCATGAAAATAGGCCAAGAAAAAAATTGTTGTGTTGCCCTGAAGTGGAATTTCTGAAAAAATGAGTCGGTCGGTCAGAAAATATATTTTTTTTTAAAGCACCTACATTATGCAATTTGGGTGCATTTTCCACTATTTTCAAAATATTTTCTAAAAAACACCTAATCTGAGCAAAATTGAGTGCTAGACCTTTATTTTTTAAATTTTTGAATAGGGTCAGTCGCTGATGGCAACAGAACAATTTCTTTGGGCCTAAGATGAATCAAGAATGGTACCTTTAGGAGTGGCCTGGAGAGGTTCATGTCCTGGAAAGAGTTCACTTCTGTCACCTCTGGGGCTTCTTCAAAGAAAGTGGCCTCATCCTCAAGCTCTTCTGCATCTAGCCCTGTATCAACATAAAATAGACATCTTAATTGGGATCAGAATCAATCCAGAGAACATTCAAAATACCCTATGCTATGTGTGTGTGTGTTGGGTTTTTTTTTGGGGGGGGAAGCAGGTGGTGCAGCGGTACTTCCCTCGCCTTGCACCACTGCACAGTGGGCCAGAGGGTGTCAATAATTCAAAAATCGACCCCTTCAAAATGTCAATT
>JXSR01S000764.1:3288-15313 GCA_000969725.1 Ophiothrix spiculata | reverse complement strand
TAGATGATCGGTGACCCCCATTTTTTATTTCTGAATTTTGAAGTTTAGACTCTTATCTATTAACTGGCGAAAAATAAACAAAATCTATCCGTAGGAACTTATCACCGCGATTAAAGGGGAATCTTTATACGGTCTAACAACAAACTAACCTTTTCCCAAAATCCCTAAACATTGATGTAGGCCTATTGAGTGATGGCTCATCCCGAAAGGGGGGACTTTGCAGATGATATCAATTTTGATTTTATCAATTCATCTGTCGCAGCATTTTTTAAGCTTGAAAGTGACACCTTACTTGTTAAAATTAATCAAAGGCGATCAAATTTTACAACAGAAAATCTACTGGAAATTCTGATATTTTCTTTATTTTTTGTTGCCTATGTTCACCTTTTTCTTGAAAAGTGTTCTGTCGCAAAGTCCCCCTTTTCGGAGTGAGTCATCACATAGGCCTATAAGATTCAGTTAAAACCATCCAAAAGTAAAGTGGTTAACCAAAAAAGGACTCGGCGTAATACATGTACATTATTATTTTAACTTCTTCACATTTTATCATGCCATGTTTGACAGCAATGTTGTGGACCTTCACTCATCGGAAGTATAAAATTCTGCTGAGTATTTAAGGGGCATTGGAAAAGTTCAGCATCATCCCCAAACTTTTCGCCAAGCATTTTGAGATTTTTGCATTATTTGAAGTATTAGCGGTAATAATGACAACATGCAAAATTTCGTTGTTAAATTCAAACCCCTATATATCAAAACTTTCTGATATTCTTTTATTTTTAATTATCGTTGTCGACAACGATAAATACTGCCCTCTGTAGTTGATTTTTTTAATTGGCCTTTTTAGGTGATCTAATGCAAACTAAAAATTCCTTTTGATTTATCTGCAATCTATGATGTGAAAGGAATGTTCATCAAACAAGTCTTTTTTTACAAAATCATGATTTTAGTCAATCTTAGATCAATTATTCATATGATAATACATTTTTAAAGATCAGATGGACTTAATATTCTCATTTTAAGAGTAAGGCCTAAACAAATAAATTGTTTGATTGGCGTAACCCGACCTACCCTAATTTTACCACAGACCCTAGATATTTTTATTTTGTTTGAGCATGGTAAAAAACCTTCAAATCCCAAATTTGATGGGAATCGATTCATGGGAGCCCAAGATATGGCTTGCAGGACATTCAAAATGACAAATAAAAGATGTGTTACAGAAAAAGTGAAGATGTTTTTGTATATGTGCCATATATTTTGTGTTCTTGTATGTGAAACATAGACTTAGAAAATAAAAAAAAATTATAAAAAAAAAAAAAAAATCCGACCTACCTACCCTATTTTTTTTTTCTATGTTACGCCAATCAAACAATTATTTTTTTTTGCCTAATTTGAGGTAACCTCTGATATGAAAATCAAAAAAATCGATTTAAATCAAAAAAATCCGATTTAAATCAAATAAATCGATTTTTTTTTATTTTTTTAAAAAAATCATGATTTTTGCCAACCTTGCATGATCAGTAAGTCACTAATGTACCATCGTTAAATAGATTCATTATTAGGTTTGTATAAAATCATAAGAAGATGAAACATTATGTTTGGCAAAACCAGTGAATTAGTTTTTAAACTCACATGATATTTCGTCCTTCACGTCGGAGGACTTCTTCAGTTCTGGTCATCTGATCCACTTTCCTGGGTAACTTCCAATAAATAGACCTAACAAGAGATGCCAGTTTTCCGATTTAAATCGGAATTCCAATTTTTAAAAAGTGCCTGCCGAAAATTCCAGATTTTCTCAGAAGAAAATTTAAAAAAAAATGAATAATTAGTAAGTTCTCTGTGATTTTTAAAGAAATTCTTGTTGTCAGTTTGCTCAGCGGAAGGGTGGCGACAAGAAAATTTAAACTCTTTAAGCTGCTATTTATGGACTGACTATTTCATTTATCATTTTGGTTAAGGTTAAGAATTTCTTGAACCAAAAATATTTTCATGCTGGTCTTGAGAATCCCAATTTGGTTCTGTCGAAAGATTTTAATTTAATAAAATATACTTTCCTATTTTACTTGTTTTGTTAAATTCAAGTTATGATAAAAAAAAATTGTGAGGATCCAACCTCCCCTAAATGAAGTAGTAGAATCCATGTGGACTTTAGAATGTTTAACTTCAAGCAAGAAAATAGGTTTTTCAATGAACAGTTTGGACATTTTTGAGATGTATTTATGGTTTTAGGTGTTAAAGGGACTAGCCTAGATTCCACTTAGAATAAAAACAATAATGGAAACGCTTTAAATAAAGATTAAAAGTGTAGTCAAATCCAAAAAACTCCAACAATTTACACAGAAATGGCTCAAATTGACAGCGAATTGATTTGCAATATATCTATATGTGATGGTGGTGTGACTATCCAGTGTTTTTTTAATCCTAAATTTGTACCTCAGATGGATTTACCAGATAAAAGATCAAATGAAGCTCTTGAAGATAAGTTAATACATATCAAAAGAGAAACAATTTTATCAAAAAAATTGTTTACCCATCACAGGTGTAGAAACAAGATCATTTTAAGATTTGAAACTAGAAACACTTTTTCAACCATTTTTTGTCGCCGGCGACCAAAGATACAGCTGGTAGTGGTAAATAATTTCATTTTTTTCCTCTGTTACACAAATTCAGCAGAAACTACTGGTAGGATATGTTAGTATAATCATGTACTATCGATACATGTGAAAAAATATATAGTCAGAAAATCAGCGGACAGGATCTAGGCCAGTCCCTTTAAGATTAAGAAATTAATAGAAATTGATTTGAGATTTTGGCACAATTTAAATGAATGATATTTTGCTCAGTGCATGCCTCGCACTATACCAATGCACAAACTCTCAATAAGTTGCAGAAATTACAGACAAGTTGAAACTTTTTCGGACAACCTCAAACACTGCCAAGATTGTCTGCAGATCTGTTGAACGCTGCATATACAACCTCTTTTTAAATGAAATTTGTAAAATGAAAGATCTATGAAGTTACAAATAATTAATAAAGAATGGTTGATGTAGAATTGCAAGTGAAACTGCTGTATAACAAGTTTGCTCCAAGCTTTGTCTCTTGGAAAGTTGAAAAGTTGAGAGCTCTGACATGTAGTAAAGGAAGTCATTCATTGAGATCTAGACATACTGCATGATAAAGCCGGGGGGAGGGGTGGTTCTTGAAAAAGTGTACAGGGATGTGTGTCTCAAACAGTTGAGTTTCCTTCCGAAACAAGATGCTCATTTTACCCCAAGAATCTCAAGTTTCTAAAAATCCTGGCTTGCATTAAAACCGACTTTTGCATTTATAAATGGCGTGTATAAAGTTTATAAACATGGTTTTCTGAAAAAGTGACTCTGTACATGGTTCCCAGATAGTGACACTCAAACTGCATCCCATCTAAATCACTGTACCCTTCCTGGGTAAAACAAACAAACAGACACACAAACAAACATAGGGAAAATGTAATGTTCTATTTTATTATTATTCAGAAATGACTTCAAGGGTTATTGTACAAGTTCAACATAATTTTCAAACTTTTTTCCAAACATATTGAGATTTTTGCATTTAAGTGTTGGAGCCTGTAAATTTGGCAGTATACAAATACAATGTTTCATCACCTTTTAAAATATCACTGGAAGCACTGAGAGATGTTGCACTGAGATCTAAAGCAGAATGAACAATGGTCAGCTAATTGCATGTCTTTGAAAATGATAAATTTTAAAATTAAAGTTGGTAAATGTTTAAAAATTCGCTTGAAAATATATTACATGTGTATGTAGCCATGATATTTGGGAGGGGTTACCTACATTTTGTAGTAGTAATGACCATGTCACACTCACACATCAACGTTTCTGACCAATGTACACCTGACGTATTTCAGCTAATATCTATGCCTTCTTGAATAAGAACGGGTATACACTATGAATGTTTGTGTTATAAGTTCAATTTGTTATCCGTTGGTTGGTGTCTACTGTATTGATAATGAAGTACGGTAAACATGCTTCAAATGTATGCATTTGCATGTATAGTCTGAATGAGAAGAAACAATAAAAGGAGAAAAGGCAATTATCTTTTGTAAAAATTCAACTGGGCAATTTGTTTTGATGAGTATCCTTTTATTTTTTATATTTTTTTGATATAATGTTGAAAATTGTGAAGAGTAGACACATCTGTACCGAAATCACACTTGAGTAGCCCCCCTGGATATTCCCTGACACAGCCTGTAGACATCTCCTGATAACAGCTTGTCAATTTTGAGCAAGATGGAATAAAAAGCTGATCAAAGTACACTCCATGGACACAGATTTTGATATTGTTTGATCCTAAAATAGAGATATTGAGTGTCGGATTCATATCAGTATGATTTTATATTGAGTTTTACTGCAGTATTTTGTGTGTTTAATTTTTGCAATATAATACTGTTCAAAGAATTAGTACAGATTTTGATGATTCTGAACAATTATTATAGAGTGAGTATGTAGATACAAATATTAATTATTTTTAAATGTCAACTTAAAAGTTGACATTTACATGTATATATTGCCTACAATATATCATGTGTTTGATCGACATTCAGAAATTTTGAAAGATGTAAAATGTAAGTTGTCTAAAGCTCGATTCAGACTTTATGGTGGGGGGGGGGACCTAGTGGAAAAGTGGGTGTATGGACATGCGGCCAAGAACGGATGCATTTTTAACCTTCCAGGTTTACCAAAGTCCCCTCAAAAACTTGAAAAATGGTTTACATAAGGGTTGCATTTTTAAAATTCTTTGATCAAATTTTCCTTTGGTTTACCTGCGTGTGTGTTGGTTGCCAAAATGGGCTCTTCAAGTGCAATTTACATTATTAAAATGTATTGAATTGTCTAGATAATGGTTCTGTTTTAGTCAAATTGATTTACATATGGGAAGCATTTTCTTGCTTCCTCAGGTTTACAAAACGGGTGGTAGTTGAAAACTCTGGCCACGCGTCCGTACCCAACCGAAATCTGAGTATGGTACCCCTCGTGACTTGACGCGGATCATCATGACGGATGCACCAAGCAATTGTGGATGGGATTTGGGCAGTTCTGATAGATAGATATTAAACCGTCATGTGAGTGCAAAAAAGTCGTATCTGCAATAGCTGCCATTTGTCATTATTTTAGATTGCACACTGTATAATCTCCAGTCTTGGGTCAGTGGCTCTTGAAATGGTTACCATTTCAAAAGCCACTGACATATGACAAGGATATTTTGAAGGATTTTTCACATTCTAGTGACTACATGTAGGTGTTAAATAAATATAACTTAAGGCAGCCATTGCAGATACGACTTTCTTGCACTCACATGACGAAACATACCACTGCTTGCATCAAAGCAAACCAAGTTGAGAAAAACTTTCAATTGCATTTTCATGTTGTCTGGTGCCGCCGTTTATTTGTGTATAGAGTGTGATTTCATTTGCGTTGCTGTTTGCGGTGAAAATTATTAAAAACACAATGCATAATTGCGTTGTAAGTTCAATGTATAAATTTAGCTTAAGTTTTCCTCTTAAATTTCAATATCATTATATACATTTTTCTTGATTTTTTTCTTGACTTGTTTAATTTATAATGGACTGACAATTTCACATTTCTAAATTATTCATTCAATTAATCAAATTTTTACTTGCAAATGAAAAATCTCATGTGATGAACACACTGTATTCAACATCTCTCGGGTGCGCATTTTGTGCGGGTTGCGGGGTGACTAATTTGCAGTACATGTATTACCCCATGATGCGGCATGTGATTAACCAAACGTGTTAGTAAAGCATGCGATATAAGTGTGCATTGAATCACCATGCCATGCAATTCTATTTAATCTACTAATTTAATAAAGACAATTACAACTTAACTGTCTATGCTGTGAAAAAATTTTCTGCAAAATGTCACACCGCAAAAAGAAATCACCCCGCAAAAAAGTCACCCCGCAAAAAAATCACCCCGCAAAAAAAAAGTCACCCCGCAAAAAAAGTCACCCCGCAAATTAGTCATCCCGCACCCCGCAAATTAGTCACCCCGCAACTTCAAAATTATTCACCCCGCAATTTATTGACACCCACATCTCTCGGGGCTAGACTAACACTGTGTCTCCATAAACTATAATAGATTCAATGAGATTCATAGGTTCTTGTGTAAATTTGTGTTCTGGCTGAGAAGAAAAAATCTGAATCATTAATTTTTGTCTCAGGTTCCAGACAAGATTCTTTTGGGAAGGTTTGTTAAAGTCTCTGCCAGAATTCCTTCGACAAAATTAGTCACATGACCACCATTTGCAGGGTTCTGATTGCGTTCATAAACAATTGGCCCTGATGTTTGTTTACATCGTCTGAGGAATTGTGATGCTGAATATAAAATTCAAAGCATTATGTTACATGAATGACCAGAATTCATCATTTGTACTCCAGTATTACTCTCATGTGTTCTTGATTATACATTGTACTAACGGAATGATTTCTTTTATCAATTACAGATGATGTTGAACATCATCATTCCATCAATGATTGCATCGGTTGAGCAGCAGTTGTGCACATGACGAGGCGTAATATGACTTCAGAAGTTGGGAAGGACAAGGTAAGACAAGTTGACCATTCGAATTCGTTCCTTCTGATTATGACCACATATAACTCTGCTTGTTTTTACATAGCTGCATGTGTATTCTGACAATAGATTTAGAGCAGTGATCACAGACTTTGTAATACTGGCCTTTGTAATGACATCATCAGCCATGGAGCTCAAATGGGTATTTGGGTACACTCAGTTCCTACCAAATCAGACTTGGGGACCTAATTTGGGATTTTCAGGTTTTTTCATGATGCGCTAAATATCGAAAACATGCAGGTTGGTGTATCATTCACGTAAATTATCAGTTGCTTGGTTTGCTTCTTTTCGCAGCGGATCTCGGCGCCAGGAGTGGAATAAAAATGGGGCGAGTCTGCGACCTCTGCTCTAAATCTATGATTCTGACTTAAAATGTGTTTACTGTAAAATGTATGCAATTATATGCATGTGTTCTTGCTACAGTAGATATTTCCAAAAAATATTTTGTCCCAATTATGAACTGATGAGTCATACAGAGAGCCAGTTAAGGGAGGTCGGAGCCTCACGATTTCTGAAAAATCATTTTGATCATAACTTGAAAACTAATGAAGTAAACTATATAAAAGTATACATTTTTAGAAAGGGCATTTCACAAGGAATCTATTTATAGCATCATATTCTTGATTTAAGAACTCGTGTTTTAGTAACTCACTAAAAACAAGTTATTTTGCCAAATTTTTTTGAACAAGCCTAGAAAAAATACTATTTGGCCAAAATGTTCAAAAATAGGTATAAGTCATCTATATCGATGGTTCTAGGGAATGTTTTCTCAATTTTTTGTTTAATCCCCTAGTTTTGAAAATGTTGGTCCGAATAGGCCAAAAATTCATTTTTTTCAAAAAATCATGATTTTTGGGCATTTTTTGGCACTTTTTAGCCATTTTTGTAAAAACTAAGAGGTTAATCAAAAATTTGAAAAAATATCCCTAGAACTATTGATTTAGATGATTTTTACCCATTTTGAAAGGTTTTTGCCAAATAATACTTTTTCTAGGCTTGTTCAAAAAAATTTGGCAAAATAACTCGTTTTTGATGAGTTTCTAAAAAGCGAGTTCTTAAAATTTGAATTTGGTGCTATAAATGGATTCCTCATAAAATTTCCTTTCTAAAAATGTATACATTTATGAGTTTACTTTATTAGTTTTCAAGTTATGATAAAAACAATTTTTAGGGATTGTGAGGCTCCGACCTCCCTTAAATGAGCTTGCTACAGGCATGTGTTTAAAATTCTAGTGAGAGTAATGCTGCTTTCATACTAATGTCGCTTCATACTAATGTTTGCAAAAACTTGCCGCTTCCGGTTGTCGTAGCAGCAAAGCTACATGACGCTGAGGTAATCGATATCGGCAAAATTTTGTCGCACGACAAGAATTTTTGAGTTGAAATTAATTCAACTTTGGGAGTGACATGAAGCGGCAAAGCAGCAAAGCGACAAAACTGCAAAGCTACAAAAGTGTGAAAGGAAGCAAGCGACATAGCTACAAAGCTGCAAAGCGACAATAAGTATGAAAGCAGCATTAAGCTGAATATGCAGCTTGTTGACAGTCATGAGCAACATATTAAATATTGATATGATTATTTCCCAATATATTTCCAATTAGAGGTTAAACATGGCATGATTTTCAATCAACTTTTCCATATCACTTGGAATGCCATTTCATCAAACACATACAGCCTCGTTTGTTTTAAAATACACCACGGACCAATTAACTTCTCATTAACAAAGGCTTGCAACTTGAGCTCTTCTAATTATTTGTTTGCCCTCAGTGGTTCTCAATTTCACAGAATGCAAGACGCTTGTTTTGAGTCCTCTTTTATAGGGATTAATTACTTATCTGAATTACAATTCTGTTGAATATGATATAACTTATACCAGAGATGCAAACTAGCTAGCACCATGTGGACTTTGCACACAATTTAGAATTATTGTTCGCTGTTCCAAGTCTCACTTAAATGGATAACATCATAGACCTTGCACTGTAAAGGTTCTATGGCAAGAACAACACAAGATGATAAAGGTAAAGTAAATGTGAGTGGCAATATAAATTAGCTTTATTTTTTATTTGATTTCTAGATGTGACTATAAATATGATTTTAAGTATGACAAGTGTTAATGCATGATGTAAATATTGAAAATTTAATACATTTTATCCGAATTGTTTAATTTTCAATTCAAAAGTAACTAGTATGACAATGTATGCGCATATGTGAGATTATAGCATTACCAACATCTTTTTAGATGCAGCGATATTCTAGATCCATATCTGTCAGAAGTAGTCTCTCAAGCGTATTTGACACAGAGGATGATGGGGATATAATGGTAGAGTGATATCAATGGATCATCTTGCACTGTTTTGTATACATTTGTTGTCATAACAAATACACTAGTACTGTAATTTGGACTACAATCACAATAATTCATACAAACGGTTACCAACAGTGTTTTGATGTTGGTTTGACCATTTGTGACCCGTCATATCGAAAGGTACCTTAATACGTAAATGAAATTTTTACGCATAGTAAATTACGAGATACGGGCCATTGAAGCTGAGCATATCCAAAAATCACGTCCAAGGTCGAATTTCTAATTTCATCAGAAACGTTACCTTTGAAGTGTATTTTATCATATTAATCACGTTCAAACATCCAAAACATAAGACAAATGTTTTAAAAACCGTGATAAATATCCTTTCTCCATTCACGTTTAACCAGTACAGAAACTTTAAACTTGATTTTCTAAGAACTAAGAGTAAGAGTTTTCGGAATCAGTCCGATACCTTTTACCAATTTGGATGTAACTTTGTAATCGAACATCCAATAACCAAAAGCAAGGTGTCATTTTAAAGCTAAAGTACAAAAAAAAGTTTTCAGATGAGACCAAAAAATCAATTTTGATTTTGGGACCCTTAATTAAGGTACCTTTCGATATGATGGGTCACATAGACTCACATTTAGTATGAACTTTTCAAATCAGATTTTTTGCAAACTGCATTCATAGATTTTTTTCCATAGACCATAAGAAATTCACAATATGGTTTTGAAAATATCAGTACACCCTGCGTAAATCCGTAACCATTTGTACGAACGCAGTACGATCAATCGTGACCACAGTCTAAAGCTATGGTCACAATAATCGTACGATCAGCTTACGAGCAGTACCACGAGCAGTGAGTAAAGCGAGCAACGAGGGCGTCGTGTGGTCCTATTAGATGGACTAAACAATGCTCGTAAGCTGATCGTACGATTATTGTGACCATAGCTTTAGTCTCACAAGTTTTCTTCGCATAGTTTATTTCCAATACTTGACGAAAAGGTACATGTCATTGTATCTGTAGCATAGAGACTGATATTTGTTGAACTTTTTACACATGATTAGCATAAAGGTATTATTAAAGGCACTGAAACGTTTTGTCTGCAAATATGTAGTTAACACTGGTCAGTTGTTGTGTGTATAATGCAAACTCTTAATTCATTTACTTCTTTTTTTAACAGAGCTAGTGTTCTACCGTCTCGTCAAAGACAAATGTTAATACATCTTATATGCACCATTATGATCACATCAGGAATTGTTCTTGAAGTTTGGGAGGGGTTAGTGATACATACCTGTAATTTAATATGAATAAGGTCTGATTTTCGTGATCTTGTAGGAGCTTGAGCACCAAAATAGTATATCACTTTAGGCATGTCACTTTTGCACATTATCAAGAAAGAAAGAATTCTTTAGGCTGATAGCCAAGGATAACCCAAGAAAGCCTCTAATGAAGCTTATTTCCATTGGGGAGATCTTTCTATAATATTCAGTTTTAGTTTTAGTGTCTAAATTTAGTATTCTAAATGTGTTGTTATCAATGCTCGGTAATAAGTAAATTTAATATGGGCTAGAAATTCTCAGCCTGTGTAGTAGAGTCAACTTGCATTTAAACACACACGTACACAAATGCTTATGAACATAGTTAGATACTAGTACATGCCCAGCATTAATATAAACTGTAGAATATTTCATACAAATTGAATAGAAAGATCATGCAAATTTTGTTAAGAATCCAAAATGGACTCTCACAAACTTGTGTAAAATTCTGCTCATGCAAAGTGTTCCTATGTTGTGCATCTATTCAAAATTAATGTGGCCAGACTAGCAACCAAGCTTCTTTACGAAAACATCTGGAAGAGCAGTATTATTCTTCTCCATGAGCAGCAACAAGACGATGAGATTAAGCCTCGCATTTTCGCGTGGTAATTTTGTACCCCGATACCTGATGCATTTTTTCGGGTGGGTAATTGGGTACCCGAAACATCAGGCAAAAATACACGAGTGGCGACACATGCTACTCTTGCTAAGAAACACGCAAGTCAGCACGAAAGCCCCGTGAGATTAGTCCATCTAGATGGACTACGTGAGATAGCAAGAGAATATTCTCATGGAGATTGCACAAATTTTTGAAAGGTATTCACAAACTTAGAGATATTTTAAGCATATCAAATTGGGCTAACCATTGAAGTGTCCGTCATCGCTGTGTCTCTTGTCTTTTACTTGGAAGCAGAATTTTATATCGGGTAGCCCGTGGGCAATTATTCTACCTGGTTAGTGAACTCGCAGGCAGGTACCCGAAAAAAACTTCGAAAATGCCAGGCTTGGTGAGATGGTGGGGAGGACAGATTCATCTTTTAAAAAACTCTTTGATTAGACAAAACAAAAAAACAAGTTTGTTTCCTGTGGGCCACGCACATTTCGTTTTGGCATCATATATTTGCGCATTTCATTTTTTTATTTTGATATTTAAGAAAACAAAAACAAAAATAGCCAATTTGATAAAAAGAACGGGGAAATTATTACTAAAGAAGTGTTTTCTTTCCAACAAACAATCGAAACCGCACAGGTTTCTTACTAAAAATTCATCACCCATGCAGATTTTCAAGGAAAATTTTGCCTTAGGATCTTAAAAAAAAAAGGGAAAAAAAGTAAAATAAAATAAAAAACTGCATTTCGCATTTAGGTTTATTGACCACCCACAGGAAACAAACTTGTTTCTTTTTTTTACCTTACTATGTATACACAAAATGAATGGCTCATGTATTTGGACCATTTGTCTGAGCCAAGCTTGAATCAGAAACAAATGGATTGATTTAGACAACAAATTCTATCATTGTCGTCCGTCATTTATCAAAGAGTTTTCACTAAATAGTAATATAGGGATGAAACCAATTTCTATGAAGCACAAGTCAACATTAGAGATCCTATTGTTTTGTTTTAGTGAAAATTCTTTGACAAAATATTGTTTTTCCATGTTATGTTGTACTGTTTGCACTTAACATTGGAAGCACTGACAATAGCAGCTTAATAATCAATATGTCTCTAAAATTCTACGTAGTAATATTGAACT
>JXSR01S000763.1:48722-60581 GCA_000969725.1 Ophiothrix spiculata | reverse complement strand
AGTAGGCAACATGCTTTTATCGCAAAAATAATTCTTTGTCCGCTTTTTTATTCTTTGAAGAGCACATGGTCAATACACGGTTGCTCATATAGTTGGAATAAAAATATTTTTATCACTTTTTTTATGTATAGCTCAATTTATGAGAAAAATGTCCGGAAACTTATGTTGCTTTTGATCAGATTTAATGGATTATCTTGTTGGGTGTGAAATAGAACTCCGAATGTGATCCATTTTCTCATGTACTGGTAAGGGGGTAGCAACACAAATGGATCATAAAAGTGATTTTTAGGTCAAACTTGATTTGGCTCCGCCTGTTCAAGGTCACTTGAGTTGAGTGGTCATATGGAATGTTTATCTGTAATAGAGTGATAAGCAGGTGATTGAATGTCTTTGTCAAGCTTGACTGCGCCGAGAGAATGCTTGGAAGCAAAGCATAAAATGATCCATTAACGTCCATCAATTTACAAAAATGGGGTTGTTGTGAACATGGAATATGACATCTTCAAACCATTTAAGATGTCATATACCGCCGGGAACCATTCCACGTTCACCAAAATCTTTGTAAATTGAGGGGCGTTGAAGGGTAATTTTGTGTTTTGCTTCCAAGTATTCTCTTGGCGCAGTCAAGCATGACCAAGACATTCAATCACTTGCTTATCACTCTTTTACAGATAAACATTCCATATGACCACTTAATTTGAGTAGAGAAGTGAACTTGAACAAGGCGGGGCCAAATCAAATTTGACCTACAAATCACGTTTTTGGACCCATTTGTGTCGTTGCCCCCTTACAGAACAAGTGAAAATTACTCACATTCGGAGTTCCAGATATTTTCCTCCTAAATTGACCTTTACATAAAAAAGTGGTTAAAATAATTTTAATCCAACTTTATGAGCAACCGTGTACATGAATAGAAAAGGCATTTACGTCCAAAATATGGATCCTGCTGATTATCAACGTAGAAGTAGAAGTAGAAGGAACTGAAATGTCAAGAGCAAAGTTTGTACTGCATGTCCCAGAAAAACCTTACAATCTTTGCGTGTAAGTTTTTTAGGTTGGACGAATAGTCAGAAAGTATGTAAAGGTTGCATATTAATATTATTATTGGCCATGAATTGAAGTTTAAGATACTGTTTGTTTCATTTCAATCGTTTGTATGTAACAAAAGTTACGTTTTATCAAATATTTGAGTGTATTTTTGCATGCCCGATTTTATGATTATTGGTCCTATGCACGCGTGTTTCTAATGGAACCAAAATGGATCTCCTTGGATAATTCATCATCTGGCTAATGTTTTTCAAATTTGTTCATTTTTTCAGCATAGATAAAATATGGCATCACATAATTTATAGAATAGTAAACCTTGTTATTAAAGCTTAAATGAGCAGGTCAAAGACAATACTCAATTGAACCTCATTCAGGGCCTGGGAACTTACAACATTTACAAAATTTTGACAAAACCATAACTTCTTTTACAGATTACCGATTAAAATGAAACAAACTTTATATCAAAGTCTTCTTCATCATGTTCATGGGCTATAAAATGACACATGTTTTCTAACTACTCGGTACAGCCAAAAACATTTCAATCAAAGATTAAAATGTTTTTCTGAGACACACTATATTCATCAGCTCATGTCTTTGTTTACAACAAAGCAACAGTGTGAATGAAATTGAGAGCTAAATCCTGTTCTCAATGGACTATTTCGTGCGTCCCATAATGCATCTTGAAAGAACCGTAAGTACGAGAGTTTCTGCGCGAGCGACCATATTACTGAGTTATGCGCGCAAGTTGTAATATGGTCACTCGCGCATAAACTTCCAGATTTACGGTACTTTCAAGATGCATTATGGGACATACGAAAATGGTATATTCAGAAAATAAATGAACTGGAATTTTTTTTGTTTCTCTTTAGGATTTGACTACGATTTAATTATTGGTAATTGTACGGTAGAGCAAAACCAAGGTCATGGACTCAACGTAGATATAATGTATCGCCGTCTATTCATTTCCGATTCATTATTCATTGGTAATGTAAACAATGGGATACACATAACCTCAAACTATGGACTAATTAATGTCGTAGATGTTGTCGCTGAGAACAATAAAAACTCTGGTTTTTCTTGTAATAACGATTTTGGGGATATCATGATAGATCGGTCTAACTTCTCACTAAACAAAGGAAAAGGTATATTGATGCTGATGTACATTAGCAATGACCATAACCACAATACTTCAGTCACCAATTCAATTATAACTAGGAATGGAGATCGTGGCGTATACCTCCACTACCGCTCTTGTAGTACGAGGCAGAATTTTATCCGGGCAACTGTCTTAACTAACCTGTTTATTGTGAGCAATGCAAAGAGTGGATTAGAGATAAATGGGTGTGGCTCAAGTTATTACTACGCCACTGAAATAAGTTCAAATATCTTCCGTGAAAATAACGGCATTGCGGTTAAGCTTGCGGACGTATTTGTCGATTTTACAAACAATTCCTTGTCCAACAACACTGGTGAGAACACTATATATTGGTCGCTACCTACGTTGAGCAGCTCAGTTGATAGATTGCAAAGTTTCAGGAATAACACGGTTGATAATAACTACGCTGATAGAATCATGCGTTTGGTGTTCAATAGATATTCATCTGTTGGTTTCAAAGGGAACTTATTCGCGAATAATATCGCTTTTTCAGTGTTGTTATTGCAATCGGAATATGAGAGTTCAACCCGCAATGCCGTGTCGGTAACTGAAAATAGATTTCAAGACAATATCCCAAGACCATTTTCCCGTCTCTTGATTGCTGTGCTACCAATAGCAACTGTTGCACTAGCTACGTCATCAGTAGATATAACAGAGAACGTCTTTGAAAATCCTCTTTTTCCGTTGGAATTGTTTGCTGACTGTGTTGAACGAGATCGACACGTTAATGCCACATTCAATTTCTGGGGAAACAATACAACCGAAATTGAGTTACGAGAAAAAATTTATGACTTTTCTGACAGACACGATTTCTGTGTCGTTGACTTCATCCCATATTTTATTTCTGCGAATGATACTATTCCGATGACCGCTTCAAGATCATACACCACGTTTGTTAGGGGACAAGTAATTGGGGGCGTTGTTTCCGGACTAGTTAGGGTTCCATATACAGGAATCAAGTACACCGTTGATCGCGATATCATCATTCCAAACGATCAGGTTCTGATCATTGAGCCTGGAGTAGAACTTCATTTTATAAATTTCGCATCTATTTTAGTTCACGGAAAACTGATTGCAAATGGAACATCGGAGGAGACGATTTTGATGCGTTCATATTATGTCAACGATGCAATCGCACCTGTTCGACTCATTGGAGAAAGTGACCCGTGGAGTGGCAGAATGGAAGTCCTTATCAATACTACTTGGCATGCTACTTGCTACAGACACTGGAGCATTGAAAATGCTAGAGTAGTTTGTAAACAGCTTGGTTTCATCGATGTACAACGCAGCAGAAGTACAGCGTCAAATGGTGGTCCGCGATTGTCCGAAACATTTAATTGCATCGATACAGAGACGGATTTGCAACAATGTAATATTAGGGCTCAAACATGTCGATCTTATGATTCAGACGTATACATACAATGTGTTCCTCCGCGGTGGGGTGGAATATCATTTCCTATAGACAGCGGTAGGAGCGTCTTGAAACATGTTTCTATACATGATGCCGGTTTCAAGCGCAACTGGCTTACAGACGCTTATATAAACGCTGAATCAGTACTTGTGCATCTATATCACCATAAAATTGAAAATGTACGCGTCCATTCAGCGCATACTGGTTTTCAAGTATACCACATAGATCCTCTCTATGAAGGCACAATACTTCCTTTCTTGACAGTTGCTAATTGCATCGATAGTGCAAAGCATGACACGTGCGGAATACGAATTCATTCTCAAGAGGCGGTTCATATGGACTATCTCAACGTTTCAAACTGCGACAAAGGGCTTGAAGTTTTGGGAAATCCAATCAGCCATAATTCGGCAACGCTAATGAAGCTAATTGACAAAGAAAACATAATTGATGTATGCAATGTGTCGAAATTTCTCGATATCAATGACATGGTTGTGTTGACTCGGCCATTAGATGATCAAAATTCACAAGCATGTATAAATAATTTCACTACATCAGAAAAAGGTCTATTCGTTGTGTACATTTTAAATATGGACCCCGCAAATAAAATAGTTATTGAGGAACTACGAAATACAACCACACTCACCGGTAACTCTTTCACTCATAGTTCTCAGAAATATCTGATCTCATCAGAAAACGCCATTACATTACGACGTCCACAGCCATCTGCGAATCTCAAGATTCTACTTCAAGCGATTTCCGGTAAGTTACATTCTTTTTATGTGGCGCAGTTATGAAATGAAGACGTTTGACCACATTGATATAATTTATGGATTATTTAGATACATGCATTTAGTACTTTTATACATGCTGTGATTCGTAATTTTTTTTTTTGAAGTCGTGAATCTCCAAGCACTGGTTGAATTTGGCTAGGGCTAGGCTAGGCTGCCTATGCATGCATGGTAAGCTTAACTCAATATGTACAAGTTAACAGTTTACGCAAGTTATCAATTGACAAGAAGGTACGGTATATAAGAATATTTACTTTTCTTTATTCAAGCAATGGTGCAAAATATCTACCATCGGTGACTCCACCACGGTCTCCTATCATTTTGGGTAGATATTTTGAACCATTGCCCTTATGAGCAGTAAATATTTGTATACTATTGCCTGGAAGTGTTCTTGAAATGAGGCTATAAAATATTTCCCGAGACCTACGGTCAAGAGAAATGGTAGTTTGACTTGACTGCACGCGGCACATATCCTAAACAGGCGGTATGTTTTCACACGGTGTATACCGTGCTTAGATTATCTTCTGTATGCCCGATTTCTATACAGGACAGTAGTGATATCAGACATGTCAGATCTAGTTAAATAAAATGTGAATCGCTATAATTTGTTACATCCATATTAGTGCAAAATCTCTTACATTGTTTATATAATATAGTTACGAAATGAATTTACCAAGTGTGATTATTATAATGGACAAATTTAGTAGGGTAATTGTACTATATTTGTATTTTAACAGATAACAACAACAACATGGGAGAACATTTCCATGGAGAAATCATTGTACAGAATGCCAACATCTCAAATTCTGTATTTTGGTATTATGCTATTGGATTGCATATTTCATTGCGGTCTTTCAAACGCGTAACAATATCTGAGGTCATCATTTCAGGTTTTGCTAATGGAATAGTCATTGGAAATCCCGATTCATGGTGTATGGAAACAGAGGTCTCCATAACGCGATCAAAGATTTCAAAATCTGTCAGTGTTCGTTCTGGAACGGGTGTGACAATTGCATTGCAGACGACGCAGAAAGTGACGATCTCTGACATTATTCTATTTGGCTTTTCGAATGGAGTCATTATGGGATACGGCGGAAGTACTAGTTGTTCAAATGTTGAAGTTACTCTTGTCAACGCTAATATTTCAAACTCAGGGGTATCTGGAACAGGATTAAGCATTCCGCCATGGGCTAATGGTCACCTGTCATTGTCTGACATCAATATTACAGGTTTTGCAAGTGGCATTGATATTTCTGCTGGTGTTCCTAAATGTATTGGTCTTGACCTGCAAGCATTTTCAATATCGGACTCTACTAATGGCGTGGTTTTGAATGTGAATTGTGAGTACAACGGATATCTTCAAATACATGAAGGTGTTATCATGAACGTTGATAATGGACTTGTGCTCAACAAGAATCTTAAGTGCTCAGATATCTCGCCATTAATAGAAAATGTACACTTTCTGAATGGAGGTACTGCTGTGAATATTCAATGTAGATTTGATTCGGACTTGGTTAATTTCGATACTATTATCAGAAACTGCACAGCCATGAATAACAATATTGCAGTGAATTCGGAAATAACTTTTTTGGGCAATGTTGATGATGGAAATACAGCTAACATCACCATAGAACATTGTACATTCTCAGACAATAACAATGCGATAGTAGCAGAGACTGAGTATGGCCATGTCCTGCATACGATAAGAGATAGCACGTTCTTCAACAATAACAATGCGATAGTAGCAGAGACTGAGTATGGCCATGTCGAGCATACGATAAGAGATAGCACGTTCGTCAACAACCGTCAATTTGTAATAAACATGTTGTATGCATCAAAAAAGACAGTCCTTACCGTCGTTAACAATACGTTTGAGTCTAACGCAAACACAGTCTTACGCATACCAAATATTCTTCATTATTGTCAAATATCCAACAATACATTTCGGAATAATACTGGCACTCATGTGGTGAATATTTATGAGCGATATCCCTTAAGCGCAATAGTCACCGATTCATTTAAGCACACTATCTCTGGCAACGTCTTATCTGATAACAGACAATTAGCGTTTCCATTTGGGAGATTACGTATTCAATGCGTTATTCAAACGCGCGTCCATAACACGAAAATTCGCGATAATTTTCTAAACAACGATGAATTTGACTACGAGTTATGTTTGGGGGCTTATCGTTATTTCAATCTTCAAACAGCTGTCGACGCTAGATTCAATTGCTGGAATTCTATAGACGAGCAAAGCATTTCAGAAAGAGTCTTTGATATGGATGACTGGAATGATAGACCATCTATCAACTTGTCTCCAATCTCTTTGTGCAATGGATCTGATACACTTATTCGGCTTGATAGAGTGAAGAAAAGAAGATCCGAACTTGGAGGGCGCTACTTCGAAGATCTATTCCTTAACGCTGACGAAGGTCCGTTTTTGGTAGTATCAGACGTCACGATCATGGAAAATGTTACTCTTACAATAGCTGAAGGAACTAGACTCGACTTTAATGAAGATATAGGCTTGTTGGTATTTGGTCGTTTGCAACTCTTAGGTACAAAGCATAGGCAAGTTGAACTGCGTCCAGCAGAATCAGTCAGCTCGGTTCGATTTAGTGATCATGGTGATATACGGCTCTCAGGTGGAAATTCCTGGTATGGAAGACTCGAGATACTTGAAAATGGAATCTGGGGTCCAATACGACATACATCCTGGGGTGAAGCAGAAAGTCGTGTAGCGTGTCGACAGTTAGGTTTTGAAGGCTATGCTGGGTATAGTACATCACATGAAATACAGATACACAGACCTTCAGTTGATATTATATGGGAAGCTAACTACCGCTGTTCAGGAGCCGAGGAGAGGCTAACAAATTGTTCATCAACTACTTTGTCAAAATGCAGAATAAATAATTGGTGGACTGGATATTTTTGGCGAGATTGTAATCTTGATTCAGAGTATGTTATTGTTTTAAAATGCACACCAAAAAAGCGATGGGGCGGTGTGCGGATAATTGGAAGTCGGGTTGGAAGTGCTAATATTTACAAGAATGAATCAGTCATCCGTTATGCCAAGATTACTGGAGCAGGGCAGTTACATGGTGATCCTAGTCCCGGTCTCTTGTTTCGTCACACCAGTCCGTATGTTGATCATTTGACAATATTTGACGTAGTTTCTGATGGCCTCATAATTGATAGCCCAAAGTCCGAAGTGATGTTGCAAAACACAATTGTTTCAGGGTGCACAAATGGAGTTGTATTGCGAAATGTTGACCACGTGCCTTTGAAATTGAGTAATGTGTCATGTAATGAGAACTTGGTTGGTTTCACCAAAATTCCAGAAGAAAACCCCAATGACGCACCTGATGACCTGTTGGGAATTAGACCTGTCTGTGCGGACGGCGAAACTGACGCTATTGCTGTCGAGCAATATGCCGAATTATTGTATCAAAGCAGGAATCAAATCTGTGATGTTGTCATTTTCCCAAGAAGAAACCATACACTGGTTATGGAAGTGATCCGTGTCGGACTACAGGGACGCCAAGCACATGCCACTGACTGTTTTGCTGACATTGATATTTTCAATCACAGAACAGATCAAAACATAGGACATCTTTCTTGCAGTGATAATGGCCATCTGCGAGTCGTCTCATCGACCGCTGGAGATGCAATACGATTTACAACCGACCCGATAAGCAATTACCATTACCATGACCTTTACGATGAGTATTACAGTTATTTGCCTAATGACAATCCTGGTGCGGGCTACTACATTAGAATATGGGCTTTGGATATTGAGAGTAAGTACACAAACTGATTATTTATGTCTAGAATAATTATAACATCTTGAAAGAAGGCTTTAAGGGCTAGATATAGGCCTACTCCGTCACTCATTGTACTTTTTTTTTTATTAACTCTCAGAGTGTTAACACAGCTTTTTTATAATTGCAGTACTAAGGCTCGACGATTTCGCGATTTTAAACGGTATAGGCTAGGCATAGGCATAACAGTGATGATACGGGTTGCTCACATTGTCTAGTGTCGTAATCCATTAATACGAGCTAATATGATTGATACAAGCCCATCATTCACAGTCAGTTCTGAATATTTTGCTCGCACCCCTGATGGCACCCTTACCAGTTATAGTGACTATTGTATGATTTCATGGCTCTACAATTATTAGACTCTTTGCAGCGGAGGCTATCGAGCCTAGCATGATGTTAAAAACATTTCAACTTATAAGTCTGCGTTAGAATATGTGACCCGTCATATCGAAAGGTACCTTAAGGTCGGCAAAATCAAAATTGATTTTTGGATCTCATCGGAAAGCTGAGATTTTAAGCTTTAAAATGACACCTTGATTTTGGTTATTGGATGTTTGGTTGCGAAGTTACACCCAAATTGGTAAAAGGCATCGGGCTGATTCGGAAAACTATAGAGAAAATCGAGTTTAAAGTTGTTGTACGTAGTAAATCTTGAATGGAGAGAGGATTTTTAGCTTGGTTTTTTATACATTTTTCTTATGTTTTGGATGTTGGAACCCGACTAATATGATAAAATACACTTCAGTGATAACCTTTCTGATGAAATTAGAAATTCGACCTTGGACGTGATTTTTGACCATGCTTAGCTTCAATGGCCCGTATCTCGTGATGTACTATGCCGGTATTAAGGTACCTTTCGATATGATGATCCACAATACACTTGATTATAAAACTTGATTACCGGAATTGTCTATACAGCATGGTCCGAATTTATACGAATCAACATGGAGAGCCCATGTGTAATCTAGTCGAAAATAAACGAACCGACATGCATTCAAGAGAGGCCAAATTCTCAGAATTCACACAGCACAATATTAATTTAAGGACCTGAATTGAAAACAGATATAATGTTCTCTCTAGATTATGAATAATATTATTGTTGCGCCGTCTAGCTTTTGACATTTATTCGGATATCTTTGCCTAAAGCTACGGTCACAATAGCCTTACGGCGTTCGTACGAACGATTAAGAATGCTTATTTGACCATTTCGACTTATTTCCAAAGGGGTCCTTATAGGAAAAAAACCCCAATTATACATGATTAAATACTATTGATACAACCTCAAAACACGTAACAACTAAATAAAACAAATAAAACAAATAAAAATTAGACATCCATGTGGTCAAGCAAGTAAGTTTTACATTTTTTCTTATATACATGTTTAAAAAAGCATGATTTGACCTCCTCCGGCAGCTGATTTTAATTACGGATTGCATTGTAAAAGAAAGATGCAGAATCAGCTGTTTTGATTTTTGGGATTTGGAAATTAAAAGAGCTACCCCTTGTGTTGTAATGATGGAGATTAGCCAGTTTGATAAAATTTTCTTTCATGTAGCTTGGACAAGAATCATTAAAAATGTTGAAAACATGATTAAGACGGAGCTGCTCAGCTCTGGTACTGATGTTTGACATGCCTAACTTCTTAAAATCATCTTTGTTAATATGATACATATAATCTTTACCTAAAATAAAACGAATAACTTTGTTCTGAGCTCGCTGCAATATGTTTGAATGATAATTAGAGATTGCACAGTACCAGGAGGATATAGAATAGTCAAACAGACACAATACAAGAGCTGAACAGATCATTTTCTTCATTTTTTGATTAAAAAAATTTGCCTGACGATAAAGAAATTTCAAACGAGAATTAACTTGCTTCACCATCAAGGAATTGATTAAGTTCAAGCCCAAGATAGACCACAGTATGTTTGGACTGGATTATTTGACCATTACTAAGAACAATAGAAAAATCAGTAATATCATTTACTTTACGTTTAGATCCAAAGAGAATCAGTTCGGTTTCCCTGTATGAAAAGACAGATTATTCTCGATAAGCCATATTGCCACTCTCTTAATTATCACGAAGAACATGACTGATTCTCTCTGGATCTTTGTCAGAATATATCAAAGCACTATCATCTGCATACTGCAACATAATACAATGTATGGATGTTGACATGTCATTGACGTAGCACAAGAACAAAAGCGGTCCCAATATGCTTCCTTGAGGAACTCCACATGTTATGGTTAGAGGATCAGACTCAACTCCACCAATTTGAACAATTTGTTTGCGATCACGAAGATACGACTCAAACCAGGCTGTGGACTTGACACCCATGGCAGACAGTTTGTTGCACAGGATTTTATGGTCAACACTGTCAAATGCCTTCTGAATGTCCAATAAAACCATTCCAGTGTAGAGACCAGCAGCCGTTTTCTTTCTAATATGATCTTGGAGATGGATGAGATAAGTGTCAGTTGAGTATGATCCTCTGAAACCTGACTGAAATTTATAAAGGAGTTTATTATCAACCAGATATTCATTTAATTGAAAAAACTTTGCACTTAATACTTTCAATTTCAAGTTGGAGTACGGTTTTTTGCCCCTCCCCCCTAAATTTACAAATCAGTCTCACGTTCACATAATAGCATTATAAGAACAACAGACAATGGCATCTTCAATAGGTCTGAGTATTGACGAGCAAGTGGTATGTTCACCGACCATGTCAACATCAACATATCAAGCAAATTGATTACTATGCTAATCCCAGAGAGATGATTAGCACCTCTTAGGCAAATCATAATTAAAAAGCACTCATTGAATAGGAATAACAAAGACGAAGTTCTTACGATGTTCGTACGGCAGCCGTGCCATACGAACGCGCCGTGCGGCAACCGTATGCAGGTATTTGCAAGGCATTCGTAACAAAAATTTTACATGACCAATGACCAGGCTGCGAACATAAGAACTGGTTTTAATCGCACGATGTTCGTGCGGCGTTCGTACGACGTTTGTATGAAACGGTCAAAACAACTTGTCGCAGCTTGTTCGTACACCATTTGCGACCTGTCGTTAGGGTATGTTTGATCTATTTAAAAAACACACCTCATTTTCGTCAAGGGAAAATACGTCTAATAACATTGCCCCGTAAAGAAATTTCATAAAAATGAACATTTGTCAGATATTTGTATAAAAATATAATCATTCTTGCGAACCTCATTCTTAAAAAATTTGACGTACGAACATTGTGACCGTAGTCTTAGAAAGATGGGAAATCATAACAGTAAGGTGAATGAAAATGAAAAACAACCTTTTGTCTATTGTTGCAATCATTTGTTTCCGGAATTTAATGCTCAAGTCTGTCCGTAAAAAATAAAACATGAAAATCCGTCCGTCGGTATATTTCAGTACTGAAACCAGAAATGACGAAAATTGTGAGTCTTTAATAGACAATATTTTTACAAATGATTCAACTAACCACAGTGGTATTTTTATTTTAGACACAAGTGATCATTTTCCTAACTTCACTCTTGCCAAATCTAAATTAAATCAGAAACAACATAAAAATAACCAAAAGAAGAGAGACTTATCGGATAAAAACATTAATGAACTAAGATGTTTCATGTCAAACT